>JAVTVY010039523.1:0-192125 GCA_036873755.1 Hanleya hanleyi | reverse complement strand
TTAGTGACACTTCCATGGAATATCAGAGCTTCTGAGCTATTTCACCAGGGCGTTGAAGCATTAAGAATGGTGTTGGTGGGCGTTGCTACAAGATGACACCTCCCGTGACGCATTCGCACCGCAGATGGTCCATCTCTACACCAAATACCATCCTTCACTGCCCCAAAATGCTCACTTTCGCTACTACTCCTACTGATGACGTCACCAATGGCGTCACAGATGCTGTGGACAGCCCTCAAATCGAGGTCTGCACGCCGAAAACTACAAGATGACACCTCCCACGACGCATTCGGACTGAGAATAGAGCATCCCTACCCCAAATACCTTCCTGCACTGCCCCAAAATTCACACTTTGGCTACTACTCGAACTGATGACGTCACCAATGACGTCACAGATGCTGTGAACAGCCCCCAAATCGGGGTCTACACCCCGAGAGCTACAAAATTACACCTCCCACGACACAATCGGATAAGGGATGGTCCATCTCTACACCAAATACCTTCCTGTACTGCCCCAAAATGCACACTTTGGCTATTACTCCTACTGATGATGTCATCGATGACGTCACAGATGACGGGAACATCCCTCAAATCAGGGTCTACACCCCGAGAACTACAAAATGACACCTTCTAGGACGCATTCGAACCGTGAATAGCCCATCTCGACCCCAAATACCTTCATGTACTGCCCCAAAATGGCCACTTTACTTACTACAACCAACTGCGCATGCGCAGATTGACGCGACTTGCACTTAAAACACACCATTCTGACTCTAACCCACACAAGCTTCACGCTGACACCTTCCACGACCCATTCGGACCCATAGGGGTCCATCTCTACCCCAAACACACACCCACATACCCCCCAAAATGCCTGATTTCTCTACTACGGCCAGACTGCGCATGCGCATATTGACGCGACATGCGTTTAGAAACACGCCATTCTGACTCTACCCCCCACAAGCTTCACATGGATACCTCACACGACCCATTCGAACCGTGAATAGCCCATCTCTAACCCAAACACACACCCACATACCCCCCAAAATGCCTGGTTTCTATACTACGGGCCAGGCTGCGCATGCGCAGACTATTGAATACGGACGAACCATTAGTGTACTCACTCACTCACTCCACGAGAGCTTCAAAATAAGACCTCACTCGACCCCATTGGACCACCAGGGACTCACCTAGACTCCACCCCGTATGGCCCTATACACCCATAGCCATGCAGTATAGGCCTATGGGCCAACCCAGGCCTTGGTGACTTTTTCAAAAATTTCACCGATTCGCTCCGCAACACTTCCTATCATGTTCTACATGACGAGACGTGAAAAACGAGACCCCACAACCCTACCGCAAATGTATAGAAGTGGGTTTCCCAGTAGGATAAACATTGAACCTATACCCCAGTATGGGAATATATATTTATATATATATGTCTATATGGGGCTATATCGTACTTTTTCAAAATTTCACCGATTCGTGCCGGGACACTTCCTATCATGTTCTAAATGACGAGACGAGTAAAACGAGACCCCACAACCCTACCGCAAATGTATAGAAGTACGTTTCCCAGGGGGACAAACATCGATCCTAATACTCCCAGTATGGGCCTATATGGGGCTCGGTGACTTTTTTCAAAAATTTCACCGATTCGTGCCGGGACACTTCCTATCATGTTCTAAATGACGAGACTAAGAAAACGCGACCCCACAACCCATACCGCAAATGTCGAGAAGTAAGTTTCCCAGGGGGACAAACATTGATCCTATACCTCCCATACCCCATATAGGCATTTTCCCGTAATTTAGGATAAAGTCCGTATTCCGTATTTTTTCAGGAAAAATTTTACATACACCCACCCTGGAACTAGGGGGAGATAACTCTATTGATAGGCAAGCCCCGTTAAGCCCGGCGACCTATATACCCCCCATACCCCATATAGGCATTTTCCCAGGTTTTTCGATAAAGTCCGTGTTCCGTATTTTTTTTTTTCAGGAAAATTTTTACATGCACCCACCCATGTTTGGATGCCCCTTCACACAGGCTTCACTTTGATACCTCATACAACTCCATCGGCCCATTAGGGGCTCCCCTAGCTCCAAAACGTCTAGCAGGACCCATACAAGGTCCAGTTTTCGACACTAGGTGACCACATCCCGACGAAATGGCCAGTTTTCGACACCGGATGTGCCGCCATCTTGAACATGCGTGCCGCCATCTTGGATATGGCCCATAATGCACCGGGTCAAAATACTCGCTTCTGATTGGCTGAGAGCTCTGTGACGGATTTGAAATACTCGCTTCTGATTGGACGAGAGCTCCGCATTGCGTCTGCGCATGCGCAGAATGATATTCCTACCGCACACCCAACCCAGCAGATGCCCCTTCACGAATGCTTCACTTTGATACCTCACTCGACCCCATTGGACCATTAGGGGCTCCCCTAGCTCCAAAACGGCTATTTTCATACCCTTGGGCCACCGCGCATGCGCAGAATGCCGATATTTCAACCCCACACCCAGCCCATTAGATGCCCCTTCACCTAGGCTTCACATTGATACCTCACTCGACCCCATTGGACCATTAGTAGCTCCCCTAGCTCCAAAACGGCTATTTTCATACCCTTGGGCCACCGCGCATGCGCAGAATGCCGATATTTCAACCCCACACCCAGCCCATTAGATGCCCCTTCACGAATGCTTCACTTTGATACCTCACTCGACCCCATTGGTCCATTAGGGACTCCCCTAGCTCCAAAACGTCTATTTCCATACCCTTCGGCCATCGCGCATGCGCAGAATGCCGATATTTCAAGCCCACACCCAGCCCATTAGATGCCCCTTCACATAAGCTTCACTTTGATACCTCACTCGACCCAATCGGACCATTTTATCTAGGGACTACTTTTTCTCCGCGGAAGCAGACCGCATCACCACCAAAACCGCATCACCGCGGATGAATACATGGGATTATTTTTGACCTGGAAAAATTGGAACTCTCCTGTGCTGGAGGTAGCTTTTTGGTCAATTTGAAATACTCGCTTCTGATTGGACGAGAGATCCACACATGCTCCACAATGCTCCACAAATTTGCATAAATAGGACCCAATTTCAACTTTATATACTACTGACATACATCATAGGAATAATAAAGTAGGCGAATGGGTGTCCGATACCTCTATGTATAACATATAAAAACGACTGGCATTTGCATGGGGGGAGGCGACATGGGGGACTCCCTCAGCTATGTCATTGAAGCAAGAAAAAATAATATAAAAAAAAAAAGTAAAAAAAAATAAAATAAAATAGAATAAAAACAAATTCTTCAATGGTGAACAAAAGTCCACGTACAGAAAAATATACAGTTTTATATCAACCATTAATTAAAGCTAAATTACCTGAATTTTAGGGGAATTTACGTACCTGAATAGGGTCGGGAACTTATTAATCAGGGCGACAAATTTGCTTGAATTTCAGAGAAGATCCGCTTATTCAGGTAATTTAGCTTTAGTTAATGGTTGATATACCTGAATTTCAGGTAAAATCTCTGAAATTGAGTAGTGGATGTCAACCTGATATATTGAGGATTATTCCTTGCATATTTCTGAGAGTGTACAAAATGAATCAGATGCCTGTGGGATATATATATAAATACGTCGGTGTCATTTTTCTTTTTCTTTCCTATATATACATATATACGTTTCCTATATATACATATATACGATACGAATCTTCATCATGACATCCGTTTAGCCAAGTCAGTCTCGCACGCGTGATGTTCTTCGACCGATATTATCGTAAATACATCTACTAATAAACAGTATATATATTTGTAAACAATACCAGGGATCGATGTATAGAAATGTATAGAAGCTAACCATTTTTTCTCTGGTAACACATCGTCTAACATCTGCGACATAAAGCTGATATATCAGGATCCCAGCGTTCTCAGCGATGGCTAAAGCATTTTTGCTGGTCGCAGTATTGAGCGCAAGGCATCAATCTGAACATTTTGGCTACAACAACCGAGACAATGCAGGTATTTATCTTATTAGATAACAATAGAAATTGGGCCGTGCACCATCCCCTTCCTCTTCCCTCCTGCAGTTTGGTCACCATGTACAGCTTGCTCACAGCTTGCCATGGACGAAAGTTTGATTGTATTTGCCTCATCAATTTATTGTAAACAGCATTGGAGTACGCTGATCACCGCTATTTTGTCCGAGGTGATATCGCGTGTCATTTTTCGTTGTTTTTTTTTTTTTGCTGAACGAGGATGAATGGTCGCATTTTAGCTCACGTATTTATCAAAATACATCAGTTTGAACTAAAAAGATTGGCTACATATCTGTGAATCTGTACATAATGCCAGGGTCGTATAAAAGTAAACCATTTCAACTCTAGCATCTGTGTATAACACTGATAGTTATAACAGGATGCGAACGTTCTCGGTGATATCGTCAGGGATTCTGCTGGCCTCATTATTTGGCACAGGACATCAATCTGAACATCATTTCGGCTACAACGACGAAGACAATGAAGGTATTTACTTTTTTTAGACAGAATTAGAAATTGTTTCATGCCCTCCTGGATTTTGGAGAATTGCGCCCCTCCCAGCTCTATGTTCGTGTGTACTATATAGTAGAACGATGTGTTTCCTGACAGACAGCGCTTGGCATACCCATCTAACATCGAGCATAGAATAATATATCTGCCTTTCACAGCCGAGAACTACTTCTCATATGTTCTGCAGTATTAGGAGTATCGACACAGACTGAAATTGTCGACCCACATTTTTATGTACTGTGAGAGTGTGAAGCACTTAGCGTCGCTTTCAACAATTTTTCAGTCATGGGCCGTTGATCGGAAGTGACCTTCACATGACCCGCACCATTTGCGTACACTTCGCCATCCATAAGATGGCTTGCGAATCGTGAGTCTCCATTATTGCGGAGCGATATCCGGTATATTGCGGGATTCTGTTCGGCCTTCATCCGGCAGAGAACAGACTCGAGAAATCTGATAAATTACAGGTTTTCAAACCACTTGGGAAACAGATATAGGCTAGGCTTACAAAATATATAGGTATAAATAACTTTCGTATCACCCAAGAGGTGTGGTAGATCTGTAATTTTCAACAAGTAGGGCATCACATGATTCGAAAATGGCGAGTTACGTTGGGGTTACGTCGGTAGACTTTAGCTGATTGGTTGACGAAGTCACGTGGTATTGATTTCTGGAAATTCCCTCTCGCACTTGCCGAAAGTAGGCTGTAAATGGATACACACGATCCCAGGGTCAGTCTTACCGCGTATAGATGACCGAGATGGTTACAGGTTGGACCCGCAAGTGACTTTTGACCCGGATGTGTCCATTGACCGGAAGTGACGCCATCGTGACGTCATCAGCCTCACTTTTTGAGCCACATTTTTGCGCAGGAATTTGCTGTCTCCCTATTAGGCCTACTCAGTCCATTAAAGAATTTCTACCTTCATAATCCAAAGATCTAATTCAAATAACAGCATTAGCACCAAACTCAAGAAAAAGAAATCCTAGTATGGTTAAAAATGCAAGAGACAAGCGGTCAACACTTTTCAATGATGCCGACAAGACATGATGATGTTTCAAAAATATCAAATCCGTATCGCTGATCATTATTCTTTATCCATATGATTTTTCGTTTTAAAGTCGTTATCTAGAGTATTATGTATCTCAGTCACGCTTTGATTGTGGTTGTTCATATGAACATCATGAGTATCTTAGAATACCAATCTCAGTAAACTCAGATATATCACGGAATATTATATCTGACTTCAGCGCTATATAGTTCCCGTGCGAATTTGAAACTATACATTTGTTAGCCAATCAGGTGGCTAGCTTGGAACGTGGACTAATATATAAATATTATCCTGAAACAGTATCCGAATATGGCATAATTTCCAGACAGTGTGGGTGGTAAACCGTGAAGATCAAAGAGTTTACTCCCGCCGAAAAGTCTGGCTTTGTTAGTGAGTGGAAAATATCAAAAGATTGTGCCGTGCAAAGATGTTAATCTCCATGAACTAAACCTCAATCATTGTCAGGGGGAAAAGGTAGAAATTGTTGTGATTGGCTTATTATGGGATCTCGTAGAATATCGGCGAACATTTCGCACGAAGTTTTCATAGCGTTACGTCTATGGTATTCCCCTGATTTATCGTCTTGTTTTACCTAGATTGCTTAGAATGTACATGAGTTTATAAGACTCCCAGCTCTGGGTTAAGCGGGATTAGACACAAGTGACGAAACGTAACGCCTTGAATCTTGTACGCTATACGCTCGTCTCTTGTGGATATGTATGGCCAAAGAATGTGTGATGGTTACCCGAGAATAACTCCTCGGACACTGGCGTGTGTATATCTATTGTCCAGGCCGGGTCAGCTGCCCTTTATGACGTCAAATGTACAGTCGACTCTGTGCTATTTTGGTACGTTCTATTTTTACCTCCGTCGATCAGACGGAGGTCTAGGAGCGCAACGTGAAATCTCCCGCCAAATAATTGTCATATGGGGAACCCACGACTCGTGTGATTTCCAATAGGGATTGCCATGGTTCCCGACGAAATTTTGAAAAGTTTCTGGACACAAATGAATGCTTACGTCACAAAAGGTGTGTATCCTTTGCAGCGCTTCCACCGGGTCTCTTTATTCGAGGGTACTAAATTCGCGCGTGTACTTATAGCTTCGCGCTGGTACAGATGGCCGGTATGCGACGAAGACAAACCTGCGCTTTCATAAAAAGTAAATTTTCACGAAAGAAAAACTCGCATTCCAGATAGTATAATTGGAAACTTCCTCGAGAATCTCTGAATCGGCAAAAAGATAAAGGACGAGTGTCATTCACCAGGATGCGAGTCGGAAGTGAGAAGTCAAATTCAAAGTCAGAGGTCAAAAACGTAAAACTCCGAAGAACTCTCTCGGCTTTTTCTTTTCTTTTTTTTTAGTTGGGGGGTGAGGGTTGGGGAGATAGCGACTGAAAAAATATATCTTCCCATGCTTCAATCGTTATCTGTGAATCCGATCAACAACCTAGCCGGATAATCTGTCAAAAATTATCCGTCGTCTGGGTAAGGTTGAAGGGTCATCGGAAGCTCGAACTGTGATACAGGCAAAAACTGTTGTTGTTGTAGTCTGGAAAAATAACTCTGCCTCACGAGGCGCTCTCTCGGCTTTTTCTTTTCCTTTTGTTTGAAGATGGGGGGGGGAGATAGCGACTGGAAATATATATCTTCCCATGATACTTCAATCGTGCGCTCATGAATTCCACGGAAAAGCGGACATTGCTAAACAGCCCTTTTTCGCATAAAATTCACTCCACATTCTGTCGTAGACCCTATATTAGCATGCTGTTTGTTCTATTCGCTTCCTATGATCCCCGGGAACAAGCCAATAATAGAGAAGATGTGTTTTAATAGCGAAATATTTTTCCCGCAATTTTTTAACATGAAGAACTCGGGAAATTCTAAATTGTCAAAGAAGAAAAATTGCACTTTACTGAAAACTATACTATTTTGAAACATCTGCAGAAAAGATATGCATGTGGCGGGAGCTGTATACCTTAGTAAAAATAAAAGGTCAGAGTTTTAATTTTCTAAGTAGAAGAGATAAATTCACTCTAGGAATATTTTTTTGAAGAAAATGTGTAATTAATAAAGCACTTTTACCGATAAGATTTAAAAAGCGCACTCGTGATTCCATCACGATTTTTTGTCGATTCCGTCACGGACTAGATTTAACCCCTGGGATGATCCAGTCGCGTTTTTCTCACGATGAAAAAAATCTTATCATCCTTGGGTACTGTATGTTAGTAAGAGATGTCATATAAGAATAGTCAGATTGAAACAGAGCAGCAAAAAAATAGACAAGCAACACTAGTCAAGAGTCATGTCCGTTTCAGGTGATTCCGTCACGAACATTTCGAAGCATGATTTACTGAAAATGCTGGATCATCTGTAGATTTTTCATGGATCCGTAAACAGATGTCATATAGAATAGCAAACTAAACTTGAAACTACATGGGTATGACCACGGAACTTCCGAGTACATGACTTTGAATAAAGAAAAAGTCTTCCCAACGGTGATTCCGTCACGGTGGAATTCATGATCTGTGAATCCGATCAACAACCTAGCCGGACAATCTGTCAAAAATTATCCGTCGTCTGGGTAAGGTTGAAGGGTAATCGGAAGCTCGGACTGTGATACAGGCAAAAACTGTTGTTGTTGTAGTCTAGAAAAATAACTGGCATGCACTCTATGGAGAAGGGCCTCGTGAGGCACAAAGTGCAATTTTTTGTTGTTGTTTATCTGCAAATCCGCTCAACTCGATGGGTATCTTTCACTTGTTCTCACAGTTGCCTGGCCTGTGTGATATTGGGTGGTCGAAGTCTACGTATAGTTTTTTTCAATAAATTATGGAAATTAATATAAACATATATACAGATATTTTTTTAAATAGATTTTTTTATAAGTGTATTTCTCTTTCATCTTTGGCTCAATTAAAGTCATTCTCTAAAATGTGAAGCCGAGTTAATACAGTTTTTAATTATCTACCAAACCCTGTCCTCTATGACATAGAATAAAAGAGAAGTTGGGAATAGAACCGCTCAACACAGTCATTTCTAAACATCAAGTTGTACATAAGTATTTTTACTTACTCTGTACAAGCTGAGGGCATTTTGTGGCTTTTGAAAATTTTGAGATTTTTGCGAGTCTGTCCATATTTAACTAAGCGACGTCCAAGCGAGCTAATGTACGCGCGTTATATTCATATCAAGTATGGTGCGGCTTGTGTTCAATGAGGCTTGGAATGTTTATACAATTAATTTTCTTCTCACTGTTACACAATAAATATTTGCTGCGTGGAATCCAGTCATTTGTTCCATAGGGGCAATATTCTCATCAGCCATCACCATTCAATGTGAATGTGATACATGTACAAGTCCATGGTCATTGATACAGTAAGGTGAAGGCGAAGGTGACCTGTAACACCAGTATACAAAATTATACCGAGCGCATTGAATCCTCATCATATGATGTTGAGACAGATCAGAACGAAGTGTCGGTAAAATCAGGTGTGTTTTGAAGAGCATTCTCTCATCAATGATGATGCTATACTGTACACATACAAAATATGAAGTGTTGCTGTGTTGGGCCTATAGCACAAAATCACAAGCAAGTTGGTACAACTAGGCACACAGGGTCTCATTTCTGTCGCTAACGTGTTGATTTGGGTGAGGGGATCCTCTCATGGGGAGGTGTGGGTGGGATGGGGCCTAATGTCTCAAGCACTTTTCCAGGTTTTCCATCAATATACTCTATTCCATACCCCAATATTTCAAGCACGTCAAATCAAACAAAAATTATTTGCTGGGAATGTGACTTTCACATCCCTGTCTGGACATGCTAGTGAGGAACCCTCAATCCCAGATTAATTACCATTGATGAAGCTAACGTCCAACAAATGCAAAATTGAGCTTGGCATCCGGCCGTATGTTATTCAGTGATGTATTACGCTACGGACCCTGTTGCCTCGACGGAGGTCTTTGCGCTCATCCAGCGCTTGTTAAACGAACAGGTTTCCTCGACAGTAACGTTTTTGTAGGCCAGTCGTACAGAATTATTCGTTTCGGTCGAAATTCCATTTTTATCCCATTTTCAAACAATACAAAAGGATTAGTTATTACTCAGTGTATCATATATTAACTCGCAACCGTCTTTTAGTTAAATAATTTGCGATTATGTGAAATTATTGCTGTTTCAAAAGTAACTTCTTTTAACGAGCTACGTCATTGTAATGTTGCAAATCGAACTTGCCGTAGAATATCTGGTAGTATGACACAACGGGAACTTGACCCCGCCATCGGCTACGGCTGTAGGCGCTTCGATGGTGTCATCGTTCGCAGATTTCATATCTACATAGTATATAGCCCTACATTGAGGGCATAATAGTCCCTCAGTGTTGACTTCAAAGTCACTCCTGCGTTTTACCCACTCTAACTGTGAACCAGATATTTTTCTGGTCTGGCCTGAACGCGTATTCTTGTGACAACACTCACACTTCGACTTGTTGAATGGTACATTACTGTTCATAGTGAGAACTATAATGATTCTTAAATATAACGAGAATAGTTCAGGAAAATACACATGAAGTTTCCCTCGTTTTTTATACATGGGAAGTATTGCTGACCCATGAAACTAAACCCATTCAGTCAGGGTGACTTGGACATGTTATGAATGTGCTGCAATAAGGATCGAGTTGTGGTAGTGAATGCAAAAATGTGTATACACAGTTATATCTATATTTTATTAATTGAATATCACTGAAGATTGTTTCACATAACATAAATAAATCCAAATGTTAAATATTAGAAAGGAAGAATAAGAAAATAGGAAGAAATTTGTTCTGATCCAAATGTGAATCGAACTCATAGCTCAACAAACTGGTCACCACACTGTTTTTGAAAGCGAGCAGCCTAACAACTGAACTACGACGACGTCTACTTGAAAAGCATTTTTTACTTGCTCACATAACGTTTCTGATAGAATACAAGCGAAGCATTTGCACAATTTTTAATTTTGATGAAATATGACACCTCAAACCAGAATGATAGTTCAACCGATTGTAACACTAACCATTGTGATAATAAATACACACAAATTGTTTTGGTTTGAGGTGTCATATTTTATATATGAAGGGAAATCCCTTCAGAAAATGTCCCTAAAATGTCGAAAGAGCACATTCGACCGTTTTCAAACTTGAATAAATCCAGTTTAGAGCAATTGACAATCACCATTTCGCATGATATGAAACTTCAGCATTTTTACAGCACATAACAATAACTTTCACCCGTTTCACTTTCAAACGAAAATCATGTTCACTACCGTCACGTCCGAGGGAGTTATTCTCGGGTAACCATCACACATTCTTTGAAAAATTTTGAGTGGAGGCGCTTGGTGATATAGCCATATTTTATAAGTTTCTGCAATAATGTTTTGTGACGGATCATTAAGCTTTGACCATGACACTAACACAGGGTGCCTAACAAAGTTCACATTATGAATGTGAATGAACAAAGATGCCCCTCCTGCTTATTAGATTGTAAAATCTGCATTCAATATAGATATGTTTTTTCACTTTATCGATTTCTTTCTCTGTCTTGTTTTTGTTTGGTTTTGTGTCACGTGTGTGTGTGGGTTTTTTTTGCTGAAAATATTGGGGGGAGGAGCATGCCCCCCCTCCCCCCTGTTCCGCCGTCTGTATTACAACCTGCAGAAGCAAGCATGTTTGTCACATCAAATGTGGTTAAATATCCGTCAATTTCTGAAGTAATGTTATTAAATTACTTTGGATAGAAAGAAGTGGAATTAGAATAGGAGTAACCATGTTGCATTTTGGTATTTGCGAACGTTAATGCAGGTTTTATTGTCGCAAATATCCGTTTTCAGACTCCAATAACGCGTCATCTGTAATACTCAATTTGCGGCAGTAAAACCAGCGTTAACGTCCACAGATACAAAATACAACACAATTATTCCCTAAGTTTACCCACGAAAACTCCCATAGGTGTCCCCTTTGTAAAGTCAAATATTTTATTTCTTTAATTATGCACAAAGCTGTGTTTCCTACAGACAAAATACCAAGTTTTATATTAACGCTCAGAGTCAAAAGTGACGTAAAACAGCGTCACCGACTGACGTTCCATCTGCACAAGTCCAGGTAATCCCTATAGATCCCCGTAGAGGGTTTACCTGAACCTTTTTGGTGATTCGAATGAGTTCTCGAATCGTTGCGTTTATTACACAATCTCGTACATTTTATCCACAGCGATTGTTTTGAATTAGCGCCTCGGTATCTGAAGCCTGTGGTTTTCCCTTTGACATCCGTTGTCGATTTCAAAGGTAGTCTGGCCGGCGATGAAATTCAAACCAGTCAAAACGCAAACCTCGCTGCGGATTGGCTTGATTAGCTGCTTCAGCGCGCTTACTGATTGGTTCGGTTTAGTGAAGCTCATCCAGCTATTAATATCCAGAACCGATATTGGTGACTAACCAAGCCAGTGTATCGATCGTAAACTATCGATTGATACACTGGCTCGCGAGGATGCTGACGTTCAAAATTGGGTTTCTTCTGTTTTTGGCCTGTACACATTTTAACAGTTTTTTTTTATCTCTAAAATACATGTATGACACATTGAAGAAAAACGAACTTAAACGAGCTTGTCATGAACTGTCTCCATATCTGCGGGGATATTACTATTTTATTGTTAAAGGTGGCGTGCTTAAGATATACTATAAAATCGATGCTGAAATCTATAATGTATAGGAAAGCACCATTTCAAACGTTCAGTGACACTTTTTTACGTCAATTTTAACTGTGAAAGTTTACCGTACTGCTATATAACTTCTTTATTTTTTCTTTGCGAAACACAGATTTGTGTGTAGAACTGTAGAAATAAACTTTTGGCTTCGTTAACGTTACATCTAAGGGAGTTTTTCCCGTATATAATGAACGCCACTATACACTTTTGGCACGGATTTTTATTAGTTTAGATAATGTGTGCTTTTCTGGATGTCTGCAAATTCGAATTGCCAGATCGGGGGGGTTCCCCTTCATCTTCCCTCCCCGGAATTGAAATTATTTCAAGAACGTGATCTAATCATGTTGTTATAATTTAGTCAGCGTATTTCTCTGTTTGTTTGTTGGTTCGGCTGGGCTACAGTTTTGAGAAGAAAGTCAGGAAACTCAGTCGAGTTATTCCATGAGGTCACCGACAGTACCCGAAAGAGGAAGAAAAAAAACCAAAAAAAAAAACCAGACAAAAACACACACACAAAAGGTATCAAACGACCATTGATGGTACTAGAGCTTGTTTTTTAGATCGAAAGGTCATGAAACATAAAATGTTCACGGATACTATATTTGAAGGTAGGTTAATTAACAATGGACGTTGGTTTATACAAATGACGTTTGCCGTAAACTATCACCCGAAGGGAGTCTAGTTATATGGAAACAGTTCTTATATTATTCCAACAGAGTGCGCTGAATCCACTCAGTAATACTTTCTACCGATTACATAGCAAGACAAAATGGTAACGGACAAAACGGCAATGGACAAAATGGCGGCGGACAAATTGGCAACGAACAAAATGGCAACGGACAAAGTGGCAATGGACAAAATGGCAATGGGTATGGACAGAACGACAATGGCCAAATTGCAAAGGGACAAAATGGGGAAGGGATAAAATGGCAATTGGCCAAATGGCTACCGTACAAAATTACAATGGACAAAATGGCAATATTATTGAGACTAAATTGAGGCATTTCATAGAGTATTTATACTACCCGTTGTATTCAAATGGGCAATTTTACCAATTAACAATACAACTTGTAGTGGCTTTCAAGGAAACTTTGCAATAAAAAATATGATTCATCCAAGTAGTTTAGAGCGCTTGCATTTGCTGCTCGCGAATTGATGCCAACTTCTGAGGGCACTGGTTGGAGTCTCGCACGGGACTGGCCCGCCCAGCACTAGTATTTGTACTTTACCAAGAGAATGTCGTGGATATAGAAGAAAGTAAGGCTAATAACAATTTTACTACCATATGAGGAATATGGAGAAAAACAAGGGGAGCAACTCTAATGATTGCATAATGCATGCGAGGCCGAGATATAGCACAAGTAAAGTTTTATTAATCAGATGATGCACATTTTAACATAATATAAACAATAACAAGCATTCTCAGTCATATTTAATCTACTTCATTACATACATTTGTACAATTTATTTCTATCAGTGAGGAAATATATTGGCGAGTAAGTATAATTCGTTTTTATTAGTGAGTGAAAATATTTTGGTTAATGATGAGTGGCTTTATTGGTTCGAGTCTCGCACGGGACTGACCCATCCAGCACTGGTATTTGTAAAGTATAGAAAGTGAAACCCTAAAAATAATTGGATATAAATATTGATGAGTGATTGGTGAGAGTTCATATTTCCGAATCATCCGAGTCCGGCTCGTATTCTCTTCCCCTCAATTTCGTGAATAAAAATCTTTTCTCTGCTCAATGCTCCTTTTGATAGCGTCATCATGGTCAACAATGTTTTCGTTTTGGAACTGACTGGCAATCTTCAAATTTCCGCTATATATTTATAGCGGTATTGAACCACTTTCCATTCAATTACAATTGATTACCTGATCTTAGGTCTTTTGATGTAGTCTTTTTTCCATCGCTGGTTCATCCGATTCATATTCATCACTGTTGTTTCCTCTTATCAGTATCGTCGCATTATATTTGATATACTTCAAAGTATTTATAGATTGATCAAATTCCTTGGGATGGTTAATCTAATCATCTGGAAAGTATTTACTTTCATACCGTTCAATTCCACTCATATTTGCTATCTGGCCTTGTCCTTGTTAGGACCATTCATTCCACCAGAGTGGAGGTGTCCGTGTATATAGTCAATTCCCGACTTATCTTTTCAACCTGCTTTGGTTTAAAAGTTGTCGGTGTAACACCTCCAATCACATTCTTCAATCTTCGTCCGTCAGATTCAGTTGATTCGAGTTCGGTGAATAAGTTTCGATAGGGTGAGGAGATTGCGTCTTCATGAAATTTTCTTGTCATATCGGATAAATACGACGACCTAATAATGAAATGTGTTGGCTGTCGATGGGGTTATTAAACAGAACAACACATTGATAATTCAAGCCAAAGTTCTGTTTTAACCCGCTCTTGTTGAGTTGTGGTTATGGATGTGATAATCGCATTGTTAATCTTGTTTCATCAGGATTGACAGTTGAGTCCTTCTTGTCGATGTTCTGTGAGATTTAATGAGACTAATAACGTTGATCTAATCTCCTTCATTCTGATTAGCTTCATCCTTACGAAAGCTTTAATTAGCCTGAAATACGTCATATTTGATCCACTTACCAACATCTCAAACGTAATTTTCTTTCCACATCATGCTCACGGTATAGGTAAGAGTTGACGATGTGGCGTGTTCGAAGTTTTCTTCAAGACTGACGAGAGTTCATTTCATGCATTCCTAGTATTCAATACCTGATTGAAAACTCCAAGCGTCTATATATTTTCGATTTTCCCATGTGATATCCAACTCAAACATTTTATATGTAAGCCTACACAATTAACCAATTTGGCTATCCTGCCTCCTGTTTTAGCACCTTTTCAATACAACGTAAAGCATCCGGGTCTTTTTCCATCGTTCTGCAGTTCGTTTTGATAAGAGCTTTCTTCGATATCCTCATCCATTAAATCGACCAGATTATAAATATTTATCTCAGACGTTCGCAGCCGCCCCAAGTTGAACTTTACACAATTCCGCTGTCCACTTGATCGTCTCTTTGAAAAACATATCTAGCATGCAATATCTTCGAAACTTACAGGGATTCCTTCGCTTCTTCTGGTTTTTCTACAACGTATCTACGTATAATTCCTCCCATGCTAGCGATTCATTCTGTTTTGTTATCTCTATCGGAAAAGTTCGATTATATCAGTTGGGTCGATGGTTGTAATCGTGTACGATATCTGACAAAACTTCTTACGACATGGTTGTCTATATGAGTAAAGTATCCCTACATGACATTCTTGATAGTTCTGGTATCTCTTTCTGCGTAATTGGCTTTATTCTCATTCTGAGTTATGTAATATTTAAAACCCTTCTTGTTAAATATACTGTTGGCCGTCTGTTTGTATATCCACTCCCTTTATCGAACCAGAAAATTGTGGATGTCTCCCTTCTTGAAATAACTTCTCCGATCCTTCTATAATAGACTGCTGGGATTTATTCTGTACTTTTTTTTCATATGTATCCGAGAAGGTCAGTTTGACCTACCGGCTACTATGACTATGCGAAGAAAGATGATTCCGAATGTTATAATTAAGCTATATTCGACACATCAGTCAGATCTGTATTTCATGATTTATCGAGCGAACAGGTTTATAAAGACGATACGAATCGTCATCACTCAACCCTATTGGTTATGTTCAGACAAAGAGATGTTTTACCAGCGCTTCTTCAATATAGTATGTAGCTTAGAAGGTCCGGTGAAAGATGCCAGTCTTTGCAATCGAAATAGACATGGGAGAGTTAGTGCTTCGTTCCAATCAATATATAGGATTGACAAATTATTCTTCAGAAACTTCGAGTTGTTAATCACATTGTCTCTTAACCACACGCGTTGGAATTTAATCTCCTGGGAAAACTCCCTCTATATATGCGTCTAGGTAAGGATCTGAATGGTCGTCAGAATAGTTCGTCGGTAGTCATCTTCGATTGAAGGTCATGTTCCGAATGTGGTCCACTTCGAAAGTGAGGGGAATTCAGCGTACAGTGAAGTTTATATTTTCCAGCATTGCCTCTCCGAAGGCTACCACCAGTCGAATGTCATCTCTTTGTAGAATGATTTGAATATTCAAATGATGGTTCTAAGGTAAACGCATACAATGTGTATCCTCTGGGGAAATCGTCCGGATTTATTGCATAGATCTTTATCCCGACATTTTCCGGGATATGTTTCGCATTTTATATGGATGGAAAGATCTGGGGCTATTTAACTCAACAAGATAAATTGAGAAACTAGTCAGATTGAAATGACTGAAGTTGAAGGGGTTGGCTTTATAGTCTTCATTTTCGATGTGACAAATCCAATTATCAATCTGGAAGGAGTTATGTACTGAAACATATTATTATAATTATACAAACCTGTCCAGCATCATCAGAACGCATGGTATTATCATACGTAGAAGCTTATAACAGATACCATGCCGGATCAGATATTATTTATGTGTATCAGAGTGTGTCCGAAATGAGCGCATATGAATGGTCCCCGGAGATAAGAAATCGGGCCAATAACATGCCTTGCACGAGACACCCCTAGCAACTGAAAGCGACCTCAATAGTGGGCCCAGATTGACCTCCATCACGAAAGAGTGACCATCTTCCCCTGCGAAGAACCGCTGTTCTTATTTCTATCAGGCTGTTTGTAATATCGATCTTCATCAGAAAACAAAATGCATGGAAAAATGTAGCTAATTTCCACAGACACGATCTTGTCATCCCACATTCGTGCCCCTCACTACTTTTGTGTCTCGTTTCTTGGAAAGCCACTAATAACAAATAATGTCATTGGCTTTTCAAGTAGGGCAAACGTGTATAGACAGTTGGCATCGGGTGAAATAAAACTGGATCACGTCGTTCTGTTAAAGGTAATATTTGTTGAAATGTGAAATTCCATTAGGTAGCCAAGATGCAGGTATGGTAGGCATCCACTTTGCCCCCGATAAATGGATCTTTCGTTGTAGTTTCTAGTGGAGCTTTAGTATGACCAATCTAATATCCAGATCCATTCGAATTTTCGACATTTGAAGAAAATATCTCCTATACCTAGTTTGAGCTGCTGACATGAAGATGAACTGTGCTAGTGTTCGGTATACTTTTACCTTTACGTCATTTCCGCTGAGTAGGTAACAATCTTGGTTGAGGACATCTTGTGAAACAGAACTTTCCATTTCCAATGCTCTGCTCTTACTGGTCTGTTTGTAATTAGACAAGAAACCCATCCATAGGCTTAACGATGGATCACCGATATATAAATGATAACCAGTATCCTTCACGTATAGTTGCGTTGGCGGCTGAGTACTTATCCAATATTCGCTATTGTCTGGGTCTATGCCTTGGCAATATTGGAAGTTATCAGTATCCCCTGCATCGTAACGTCGAATTGTGATCTCAATGGCTATAATAATTGATTTATGAGGCCGCATTTTTTTGCAAGAAAAAATCCATCCCTTCGCATCATTTTGGATTTAAAGTATATTTATAATCTACTATGTCTAAGATCCGTATAATCCATACAATAACAAGAAAACTGGCACTCTACAGGAGCATCATCTATAATTTGTGAAGAAAATTTAATATCCATATAGTACATGCGTGACCCAGTCGTCTGTTTTAGAGGAAGAGCGATAAGAGTTAATTTCCTAGGTCGAGCTTGTAAAAGTTGGATAATCCCATGATTATGAGATGAAGGGACGTTCTTTCAAATGAAGTGTTATCAACCTAGGCTGCGAGGGGAAAGAGGCTGGTTCACCTCGTTTTATATTTCTAGATAGTGGAAATCGCTAAAGATTGTGGGAAAGTAAAGTGGTGAATATTCCCCTGTTATCATCTTCCTATCCAATCCCCCGAATTTCGTCACGACAAAGTAGCGGTGCTTTTCTTTCCCTGTTAAATGATTCGCCGCATCGGTTGGAATATGCGAAGAGATAACTTCCGTGTGATGAGGGGTTTATACTGCGACTGTTAGGGAATAAATATTTCAACGAATTCGACAGACCATCCTTGATCTAATCGCAATGATAGATTAAAGTCACATTGAAATGACTGGGGTTGTTATGTAGAAACGATTGGCTTGTGTATGTGCTGCGAACGATGATATAGGTGTCAATCCTGGTGTGACATCTGATGATCTGACGATTCCAATCATATAAGTTCCTCATTCTTTTAGTCCCTCATCGTTTCTCCAATATTTTTCTTACGATATCAGTTTTGAGACAATATGGAGCTTTGATGAGTTAACACTGATGGTAGTTCAATACTACACTCTTCCTCGTAGGTTTACGTTTGGAAAATAACGTAAAAACCGTGTTCCTGTATAGGCATGCAGGAAACCCCGATCTATTGGTATATGTTGCATAGTCGTAATAGATGGAGTAGTCTGTGTAATATTCTCATACAGACATTTAGGATGACCTGTGTTTAAACGAGCTAATGGTGAGGGACTGAGTGAGTAGGATTTAATGTCGTTTTCAACCTTGTTTCAGTCATATCACGACCGTGCCTGCATGTTCCAGGACACGATATTGCTCACAGTTCCTATTATTCTGGACACTGATCAGCCCAGCGAGTACAGCACCCGGATAGATATGACAATGATATACTACTATATACAGATGGTCGCTCCCTTAAGTCTAATAATCGTTGTCTCGTGGTCTCGATCCAGGTGTCCAACTGGATCTTTAGTTTTCGAATGGATTAGTGATATAGAGTGGAAGATTTAAAAGTATGACAAGATAAGTCATGGCCGTCGTATGCATGGTTCAGATTGCTCGAATTTACGTTCATTAATCGAAAATCTGGTTATGGAGTGGAAGCTTTAATGGACTTTTCCTTTGTTTAAACGAGAAGGGCCCATAGATTTCTCCGCAACGATGGATGCATGTTATCCGAGTTATCATGTGATCAAACATGGTCGATGATTCTTTACAAATTATAGCTACGTCATCAAACATAGCGATCGCATACTTGCTTCTCATTGGTCAAGTCGTTTGCTCGATTTTGATCCTGTTTGCTCCATTTTGACCCTGTTTGCTCCACTTTGAACTTGTTTGCCTCACTTTGACCATGTTTGCTTCACTTTGACCCTGTTTGCTCCACTTTGACCTTGTTTACCCCACTTTGATCCAGTTTACTCCACTTTGACCCTGTTTGCTCCACTTTGACCTTGTTTGCCCCACTTTGACCCTGTTTGCTCCACTTTGATCCTGTTTGCACGAGTTTGACCTTGTTTGCCCCTCTTTGATCCGGTTTGCTCCACTTTGACCCTGTTTGCCCCACTTTGACCTTGTTTGCCCCACTTTGACACTGTATGCTCCACTTTGATCCTGTTTGCTCCAGTTTAACCTTGTTTGCCCCACTTTGATCCGGGTTGCTCCACTTTGACCCTGTTTGCTTCACTTTGACCCTGTTTGCCCCACTTTGACCCTGTTTGCTCCACTTTGACCCTGTTTGCTCCAGTTTGACCTGGTTTGCCCCACTTTGGTCCGGTTTGCTCCACTTTGACCCTGTTTGCTCCACTTTGACCTTGTTTGCCCCACTTTGACCTTGTTTGCTCCACTTTGACCTTGTTTGCTCCACTTTGACATAGTTTGCTCCACTTTGACCCTGTGTCATTCACTTTGACCTTGTTTGCTCCACTTTGACCTTGTTTGCTCATCCGTTGACCCTGTTTGCTCATCCATTGACCATGTTTGCTCATCCGTTGACCCTGTTTGCTCATCCGTTGACATTGTTTGCTCATCCGTTGGCCCTGTTTGCTCATTCGTAGACCCTGTTCGCTCATCCGTTGACCCTGTTTGCTCATCTGTTGACCCTTTTTGCTCATCCGTTGACCCTGTTTGCCCATCTGTTGACTGTTTGCTCATCCGTCGACCCTATCTTAGCTCCATATTCACTGATCATGAATATCGAACCTGTTTTACAGCCGCACTCGATCCTGATCTTACCTCCCTGATCATGTGATCCTGCACACTGATCTTGTGTTACTTCACTACTGGTGACGATTTCACTTCCGATGATGACGTCACTTTCGTTCTGTCCTATCCATTCTCTCGTGTGTCTCAAAGGCCCCAGTTTCCTGCTACTGGCACTGACCTCAAACTGACAAGTATTCAAAGCAGTCATTTATCACCACTTTATATCCTGATATGATTAACTTTGCCTGGGATTGTTTAACCAGGTATGTGAGTGCAGTTGGAGTAACTGCTTTTTCACGGTGTTGTTTTGCATCTAAAAACCGATAGCCGATTTTTGTGTCGATAGGCGCGAGCAGTCCCAACAATGTTTTTACATCCGCCAAGGGTGATATGAGTGAGTGATTGAGATTTTAACGTCATATTCGACATTTTTCCAGTCATATCACGACGACCCAGTCACATTATCCTGTCACCGGGACACCCAGTCCTTTGTCTATCCTCTTTTTGCTGAGTGCCAAGCGAGGAAGATACCAGTTTCATTGTTTAAGCCTGTGGTATGATTCGGCCTTGGATCGATCCTGCGACGGGCGATCGCCCTGCATGTCTCAAGGCCACCGCAGTGTGGTCCAGCCGCCAAGATCAGATATCAGTTCTATTCAGTGAGCTGGATGTTCATTTCTAAACTAAATTAAATTTTCAATTCCATAGGTTTGACTAAAATTTTCTTTGCCGAGCTTTCGAAGAATAATGTCAAAGGCGCTTCTAATTGGCTGAGTTCAATAACTGCACTTATGATTTTTCTTCATTTGCTCAATTTCAATACCTTAAAAGTAAATAGTTATTTATTGTTTGTTTAATTATAGGTGACAGTCGTGTACACGTTTATCAGGTTCATCTGTCCTAATTTGTCGTGGTTGTAGAAATATGACATCACCCCAATCCACAGGTATATGTATAGATATATAGGTAGCCATGTACGTGAGGGCTGTTTATTTTTGTATAGCTCATACGTATATATGTCTGCCCTAAATAATCCCAGTATGCTAACTTGACCCTATACATGTTGGTATATAGTAATATTTTAATAAATACACCTTGGTAAATAGATCTATAAATTTATGGCGAGGCATGTTGAGGTATAGCTGTGTATTTTGATCTCATCTTATTTTGCATTCAATTTCACCCCACGGTCAAGGAGACATTCATTGCCGATGTATGACGCTTTTGAGATTTTTAGTAAATAGCAGTTAATAACAATATTGTAAATCTACCTAGAAACGTTCATTATCTTAAGTACAACAACAGCTTAATATGAGCAAATAAAACCCTACACCACACCCGGTAATAAGGGACATTTATATCATCCGGGTATTCACTCCAAAGCCTAAATCTTCTCCGTCACTGGGATTCTCCGTGTTTATCAACATCACGGGCGATGTGTTCCGATAGTTCCCGAAGTAGGCCAAAGGCAGGTACTTAAACCGCGGAAAGCATGTTAGCACTTCAAAGTTATTTAGACGACTGCCCCGCGAGGTTAGATTTTGGATATAGATCTTCAATTCAGTTGAACATATACTGTATACTATAAATCTCCCTATCATTTTGCACGTATTGTAGAATATTCTGTGAAAATACAAAAATTGATGAAGTTTTATTGAGGAGACTGAATACGGGAATTGTACCTGGTATATTAACCTGAGAGTGTTTACTATTCACCAAAAAACAGGTAGGTGTAAATACTTGATTTGTTTCAGAAACTGTGATTATTAGCAACGCACTTACTAAGTATATCATCTTAATATAAAGTATTTATACAGTTTTGCTCAATTAAATAAACCAATATGAACGGCTTTCTCTTCGCAAGCGTCGGACAGATTATCTGGTACACAGGGGCTCGTTTCTGTTGTTTATTGGTTAATTACGCTGATTTGAAGGAGGGAAGGGGGATGTCGGGGTCGTGAAGAAAAGTCCTTTTCTTCGCGACCACGCCCCCTCCACCAATGAACATAATTAATCAATTGACAACGGTAACGAGCCCCTGTGATCTGGGGTGAGCCTAATCAAATATTACTGGTTCATATCCTCGAAGTATAACAGTATGTGTTGTGAACCTACCTATTAAACTAGAGTTACTAGAGTTTGTTGCGTACATTGCCCCACTATATATTTACAAAACGATGATTGATAGACGGTTAAGGTAACTCTCAAATTGTAACCGCAGATAGGTCGAATAGCTATTCTTGTAAAATGTCAGTACAGATTTGTAAATAATCTAGTTTTAATGGTTCAGAAGTGCCCAGATGTACGGAGCCGTAAAAGGGACATGGTAAAATAAAATTTGTTGCCAAAAAAAATTGGTAACACGGACCCCGTGTTAGTAACACGGACCCCGTGTTAATAACACGGGCCCCGCGTTAGTAACACGGACCCCGTGTTATTCAACCAATAAAATATAGCCATTTCAAAATAACACGGACCCCGCGTTAATCAGCAATCAAAATATTGCCACATATCCGCCATTTTGAAATGTCAGGTTTGATCGGTGATGAGGTGTGTAGTTTAGAGTTACGACGGGAAAACTCGCATATTGCATACGACAAACTATCGCCGCCTGTATTAACACATTTATTTCGAATTTGATAGAATTGGTATGGTATTGTTTGACTGTTAAATCAGCACATGGTCACACATTCTCCCATTCCAACAGAGCTTTAATGGTGGAAGTTGATAAGGCTATATTTCATTGGTTGATTAACGCGGGGTCCGTGTTAATAACAGGGGGTCCGTGTTATTTTGAAATGGCTATATTTCATTTGTTGAATAACACGGGGTTCGTGTTATTAACGTGGGGTCCCTGTTATTAACGCGAAAAAAAAAATTAGTAACACGGGTCCGTGTTACTAATTTGTTTTTCGCCATGCGACGGCTCGAAAAAAAAAAAAACAAAAACAAAACGAAACAAATTTTTGGCAACAAAGTTTTATTCTTACCATGTCCCTTTTACGGTTCCGTACAGATGTGTATGAGCATTTATATATAAAAGTTAAACATTCGCGACTTGTATGTGGCAAAATGTTGAAAAGCAGTAGATTTTTTTTAGACATTTGATAGTGCCTTAACGTTTGCTTTTGTCTGCGAATCTACGATTGGATAACTGAACATTTCTACTTAGTAAACATAAGATTGTTTTTGTTTTATTGCTGGCTATCCCCAAAGGAACCAACCGGATGGCTTGGATTTGTTCTCGGAAACAGCTATTTTTTCGAGGTGCCGTTCTCAGTACGATGGTATTAAGTCTTTCACTGAAGGTACTAAATTACTGATGTTTGATTGCAGGTGACATGTTCATATGACGTTTCTTTACACAAACAAATTTGGTAGATTTCTTGTACGGGGTCGCTTTGGCGATCGACTGTCTGCGGAATACTTCGGATATTCTGACCCTGCGGCAACCTGTCGCTTCATAATGTTGAACGTATGGGAAATCACCAAGATCTGTTTGAGAGAAAGGAGAAAACTTGAAGCGATTCTTGGGTGATATAGGAGTTCTTAGTAGTACAATGCGCCTATGTTTGTTTTCTTCTATCTCTTAACCCTATCTGGCCTGGGTGATTTGGGGTGTACCGCAGCCTGGGGGGGGGGGGGGGGGGCGGAAAGTGCACCCCCTATATATTTTCGCTATCGCTAAGGCTAGAGGGCTGAAACTTACCACACTATATCTTTGGATCAAGCTCTACAAGAAAATGTAAAAAAAGTCCAAGATGGTCGCCATGATGACGTCAATGTGACGTCATTTCCAAAAAGAGCATTTTTGGACGATTTTTCGGTCAGAATTTTCGAATTTTTTATTTTTGTATTTTTCTTCGCAAAAACTGTATGAAAAATTAGAAAATAATAATGTGATATGAAATAAAATAGGTTTTATCCACTTTTCCATACAGAAAAACAAAAATTTTGAAGAAATATGACAAAAATATCACTTTTCTGGTCGCCATGTTCGCCATTTTGAATTTACCCAGGCTCCTCTGCTCGGGGATCATGCAAATAGGCTCAAAATGACCCCAATATGATAATCTAAAAAGCCTTTCCCAACAACTCGATCTGGTGATTGGTTTGCAGCCGTAGCGTTGTTCTCACGTAGTATAGAACGAGGCTACACCGGAGCTATCACGAACATGGCTTTCCAGGCAATGGGGCATTGATGTGACACACTATCAACGCTTGAGTTTTAGAGGTGCTGATGCACCAGTTAATGGAGAACAACAGATTCTGTTCTCCGCTATTTTCTCCAGGTTGAAATACTCATTTGCTGTTTTCCGTTAATTCATGATTTCATCATGCGTGGAGCGTATACTATTGAAATACTTAAATCTACAGTATTGTGATGTTAACACTTCGCTAGCTAACAAAATACTGACGAGCTGCCCTATAACGTGAATGATAGAACATTGTCATGCAGGTATTTCACCTGTGTGAATCTCTGGTATTCCCACCCTTAAAGCATACATATTACCGTGCATTACTCTACACTGACAACCATCCCCTTTAACCAGTTGATTCTCTCACCTTTACACTCTTAACAGAAAGGGTGCTAATTCGGAATTTCTTAAACTGTGGTTTTATTACAATGATTTGTCGTGTCCTTTTATTCTTCGAAACCTCCCCACGTTTAAATTACGGTGCCTCTAGTGGTGGTCAGTGGACTTCGTGTAATGCACTCAATAGCTCGTGGTCACATGTCTGTATCTCTGGGTGGTTGAATGAATGATTTGAATAACAACGATCTAACTGTCAACCCATCGTCTGGTTTCCAGGTTTCCATAATTCATACACACGTAAGATTCGGTGCCCAGTCATAACATCCTCGCGAGCCAGTGTATCGATCGATCGATCTATAAACCCTCTGTGAGAATTTAGGATTTACCTGGACTTGTGAAGATGTGTCCCAATTGCCTCGGGATGTTCATATATGCGAACATCCCCCTCCGGGAATTTACAGTTAGTAAACATTTTAGATGAGCGGGCCCTCATGTTTACCCATGGTATATAGTCATTTGATTCTATAAAAGCTCTTACAGTACCCCGAATGAAGTATTTAAAATTTCACAGAAATTATTTTGGATCACCGATTAGGCTCGTTTTAACTGGAATTAAAAGCAAAATCGGCCATCTGATGGAGAAATTGGTTCAATTCGAGAAAATTAGACTGTTCTATTTTTTGGAAACCACAGTAGTCCCTTTTCAGTAGTGCGCATATATGAATTATAAATGTGTAAACATCTCGGGTTGATATTGTTTGAACTGGACGAAACTACCAAAGGAATGGCATTGTTATACTGAATGCATGGGACGGAATGGCAATCCCAGAAGTTTGCTCATACAAAAATGCTCAACTTAGTACGATACAAGCGAATGTTGCTGATTTCAAACACATAGGCTCAATTTCCAGTTCACTGTTGATATAGGTCAAATCAAGAAAAGATGAAAGCCCATGCCATGTTTGCCCCATTTCAAGTTAACTAAGCCTTTCACAAGTTAGCCTTTTTAATACCGACCATTTCAGAGAGTCCAATGCACTGGATAGTATTAGTCCATTTAAAGGCTAAAGAACTTGTGAGCTTATCTCATTGGCGAGATTTCTGAAAAGATATAATTATTAACCAGTCACCATAGTGACCCTCTCCTACCCACCTATTCGCTGTAACTGGGAAACAACAAAATCAGGTGAAGTTTTATCACTTCATACCTAATAAGGTAATTTCAAGGCTATTTGCATAATTTCTTCATGAGGGGCCATCAGGAAGTTACGATTCTGCTGTTTTCGTCTATCAATTAATTCTACATAAATTAACGATTCTCTATCATAATCTTCATTTTTTGAGAGAAAATTGTCCTAAGAATATAACGCCACATTCACGTCATCGGAACAGCCAATCACGTTTAGATTAAAGCGTCAGCATGACTTCCCGGTTATTGGACTGTCGACAGTCCATATTATTGGAAACCTAGACCCAGCGGGGCTGTGTTCTGAGACTACCACCGAAAAATTGGAATACTTTTATACAAAGTAAAACATAGGCTTGCTGATAACTTCATGTTAACTCACAAAATTTGTGCACGTTTATCCCTCCTGCGATCGAAAACTTGGGTGAAGAACAAAATTGAGAGAAAAAATTTGCTCTAGTTTCTCCACTTCGTTCCCGACTACAGGTATGAGAAAATTCAAGGAAATTTTGCTGAAAATATTCCTTTTTAATACAGAGAATCTTCTTTCTGAATCTAAGTGTGCAACACGACCGCATTTCGGCACAGGCTATAAGCTATTTTCAGACAAGAAATGTAAATTTCTGAGGAGCAGCAAGTTTACGATAGTTCAAATTGGCAATAACACTAACTTGAGAGATATAAACAAATTACGGTTTTGATGACGTCACTTCCGGTTCGGTCGTCATTGTTTTAATAAAACAGGTATTCTACGCGTAACACACGGCAAACTACTGATTAAGTTCGGCGACCTTGGGTCACTGGGGGCGAGGCCAACTAAATTCAGGTCACCATGATAAGAGATAGGAGAAATCGGTATAGTGACGTCCATTACTACTGTGCCCTCGAACACGCATACCGTTATCGTTATATTGTTTGTTTATATATACCAGCACAGTTTCTGATTACATATTACCACTTCGGGATTTCAATATATTTGTCACTGTGTCTGTCAAAAAAGTTAATCGATAAACACACAGTAACGTTATATACATAATACCAGTACCAGAGTTCTTCGGCTGAAAACTGGGCGGAAGAATTCTATTCTACTAGGGTTAAATTCCGAAATTCGACGAGGTAGGTGTATGTACGCATCATAGGCAACTCCAGAAATGAATCATCACCTATGTGGGACGCACAATGATGCCGTAGTTTATAGTTTTACTATTTTATGTACTGCTACAGGACCGTAGCCAGGATTGTTGGAGGGGTGATTCGCAGCCACTGAAAATGGCAAATCAGGAGATTCGCTGTATGAGAAAAAGGGCACTTCAGTCTGAAAAGGGCATTTGTATGAATTTGTTTTTCCAAAAGGTGGATTCTTCCGAACCCAGACACCCACCCTTGGCTACGGGCCTGTGCTAAAATGTACGGTTCTTGATTTAAATTTCACTTTTGACTTGAGCGAATCATAGTTTCGCTGTTCCGTTATATTATACCACACTGCTCCAAAACCTCATAGTTTTCCTGCGTATGGTTCAGCTGACCAATAAATTACGATTTGACTGTTTTGGCGATTTCACTATTCCGCTGTATCGGTGATTTGCGTTTTAATATTGCACTGCATGTTATGCCTTGGGTATATTTCGTTCCTTCTTCTTCTCTCATCGTGAGCCGCATGAAAGCGGACTACAAATAGTTTGCTGAAGTTTATCTGTTCATTATGTATAGGACAATTTGTACATGATACATTTGGCATACAAATATTAACACAGATTTCTTTACATCAGTCTCAAGTTCGTTCCAGGCGTTCTGATTAGAACCTTCGAATGTGAATCTAGTACAGCGGATCATTGGTTATACATCACTGTGATTCGGCAACTTAACGAAATACACATAATATTCCGTGACGCTCTTGGTGGTAGTTCGGTCCAAAGCGTGATTGATTCACGGTAGAATTCATACGATGCTTTCAGGAAAAGCTCTTCGATTGAGGAAACGCAGTAATGCACGGAGCCAATGTAAGCTTACTGCTGAATGTCGAACTTGGCGAATTGACATTATTCATGTACAGTTACGACCGGATAAACATTTTCTTGGCTGTGGTTACATAAGATAGACAAACTTTCTTAAGGGTTATCTCGAAAGAATGCAGACGCATCTATCGACCGAAATGCAGATTTGCGGTATGCTATATCTGTTGACAAACTCCCGCATAAAAGCATGTACGACATCGGAAGAGATATCAATTCGAACATTCTAGAAGAAAAGTTTCAACTGGAAGTATTTAAGGAACGCTGATCGGTAAATAGGGATAGCTGCGGTGACTTCTAACGGCGTCTAGGGTGTTCACGGGGATGTTATAAGACGATCATTGTCTCCGCAATGACCAACAGCGTCGGACGTTGGACGTGATCTGCCAGGTCTCTCTACTGGACACCATGCTTTCTCTCGAGTTCAAGACGGCACACGACCGTGTCGAACCACTTGCGGTTTGTTTGTGAGGAAATATTTACGCTTGTTTGCTACTCGCTGATACATATAACGTGAGTAGGTGTCGACGTGGTTTGAGCATCCTCAGTCCGATCATTTCCCTAAACTTTACGACGCATCCACATTCTTTCTCCGTCTTACATCCGGGTTGTTTCAAGTCTATATCGCGCCCTCTACATAGCTTTACACTCCTTTGCACTCGATGCCACGAGACTATGCCGAGTTCTGTGGAATGTCCGATATTTGAAACATTTTAGAAATGTTTAGTAATTTCCAATTGTAATATCCTTAAGCCAAATTATTATGAAACGCGAAAACGGATTTCTTCTATATGACATGTGCCAATTAACATGCAGTATCCTTCACCCTGTCTTTGGAGAGCTACCTGTATGGCAAGAAGGATTAACAGGTTAGGGTCGACCCATACCTTCCCATACAAGCGTTTTCTAATGAGTATTTCATAATTTCGGTAGTGAACTGAATCTTTTTGTCGAATATTCGTATAATGCCGCTTCAAATGCGGAGATAGAATTCTATAATATGTAAAACATTTCCTGAAATTTCACTTTAAGCTAAAAGGTGACTATGCGTGGATTCTAGCAAAAATTCTATTTTTATTTTCATTTTCTTACATGGAATGCTTGCAACTACTGACCAAACTATGCGTTTAAGAATTTCATCGTCGGCAAAATTGTTTTGTAGAAGTTATTTCCAAAATCATGTTTTCTGCCGAACTGTGAGATTTTTAAATTAACGAAATTTCTAAAAGTATTATCCTGAAATGCAGTTTTATTATTTGACCTTTCCATGTCACTGATTCATTATTGAAGCAAGTTTTCAAAGAAAATACACCGGGAAAGTAGCAAAACCTCTGCGTTTGAAGTTTTTTTGAAATAATTTGTGCAAAACCTGAATGTAAACTCGCCATTTTTTCAGAGATGCGAATGGATATTAGTTTCATATTCCAACTATCAATTTATCATTAGAAATGCGTTCGATCTTGGTAATATCAGATATTGATATACCGAACTGTGACGGTTGGTCCTAACCTGATAAGCAGAAGGGAAATACGAAACGGCGAAATACGAAACAGCGAAGAATAAAATGAAGATGAATATGGTTATGTCATTGCTTTATATCTTTTTTCATTTCCAATAATTTCTCTCCTGGATATGTCCAAGGATGTGGATTCCCGATTTTGATCAATTTTCAGCTGTGCCTCAAATTCACATCCTCCATAATGCAGGTTTATATACTCTGTAACTCGGATTTGATAGATGAACTGTGGCTTGGGATGATGCAAATTCATTGCAAAGAAGAAGCCTATATGATTTTGATATATTTGTATCCGCTTGTCAGTTTGTCTGCTAACTTTCGAAGTCTATATAGTGTTTCATGGCCTCGGGCTGTTGGTTTGTCCTGTGTGATATTACTTTCGGTTGGAAAAGTGGTTGATCTAAAAATGAATCTCTTTGTCTGTACTTTTTGATAGAGTGGCGAAACTTTATTATAAATTTATTTGAGGCATTATTATTGCCCATTTATCGTTTTCGGCTTTCGTTATGATCCTGTTGCATCTGTCACATATTCAACAATGAGAGCCAATTACCCTCAAATCGACTGATTGATGCGAAACGCACAGTTCGGCAATGGACTGAGCTGCAGCATAGAAGATCAGATTATGCTGAAAATACACATCAATGTGTACAAGAGGTACACAAAAGTGTGTATAAAAGGTACTGATAATGATGATAGTGATGATAATTTTTGCCACACTTTTGGTGTACCATTTGTATACAACAGTTTTGAGGATGCATCAAGATATATCACCAGGGTGTTGAATTTTCTAGAACAAATTAACCACTAGTGATATTCAAACCCCAGAGTACGGCAATTTTGCCATGTTCTACGGAATCTGAATAATCCATTCCAAAAACCGGCGATAAGCCGATCTGTCCGCATTCAGGATTGATTGGGCTAAATTTCTCACTTAAAAAAAAACAACAAAAAAACGATCGCGAACAACAGGGGATTCTTACGGCCATTTTTTAGATGTCATTCCTTCGTGCTGTATCTACAACATCAGGTCAGCTATAGCTAATGGAATTTTAGGTTTCAATGAATATGATCAGGACTTTACATGATCGTACCATGCGAATGGATGATGCTTGCAATCAAGCGGTCAACGATTTTCAGTGATGTAGAACTTCCTATTCATAATATAAAACATTATAACCATCGAGTCATTCCTCATATATGCCAGTAGTTGTAACGTATCTTATTGTTGATTTGATTGTGTGTGTTCATGAGAAAAGACTGAGATGTTCAAGAAAGTAGATGTCGTACGGTGCCTCACCCATCTTCTCAAGTATCCTGGGGAGCCCGTGTACTGGGTTGGTTACGTGTAGTTGCCAAGAAGAGTTAAACAATTAAATGGATCAGAAAGTTTAGAAGCATTTTCTAAATTCTAATTGGGACGATCGTTCCTGATTCTATGAACCCTCGACTATTTCAATCGATACATCACAGAATTCTACCGCCGACATTAGCTTTCAATTAATCAGGATTTGGAAGAGCTGTATGCGTTGGTGGTTTCGAATGGTTCTATGTAACGACCAAATATTGCACTTTAAATAAATAAACACTCAACTGCCGACTTGTCACACACATATGGCGATATGCTACTTTCTATTTATCAGAACATGTCTGATAGACGAATCGGGTTGGCACACCTCCAACGTACACAGATCGGTCAACTTGTTCCCGACTGTTGACTTTGTACCCCGTTATCTGATTGGAGAACACAATGTGAATGACAGATCACGCCTCCAATTTGGTCAATATACCTATCTTACAGGTAACTTCCTGGTTCATTATTCGATAGAACTCCATCAATCGTCCAAAGTTTAGTTTGGTGTAGCTGTTGCGTCGTGAAAGTCTGTTGTGAGCACTGTCGACCCAGCCAAGGTTATTGTAGAGCTGGGCCCGAATAGGTCTACACGCGCACGGAAACGTACCGTAATAGATTTTATTGGTATAATTTGGAAAACAACATTTTGGAGTTTATTTGCGAATTTCTTTCAGTGCATCGGGCAAATAATTAAAAAATAAACATAACCCATATATCATCTGTTAAAAAAAGATATTTTTTCCAGGCGATAGGCATGAAATATATAGAAGAATAAAAATATTGAGTCAATTCACTAATACAGTTTTTTAACACTCTAAAATTATTGATTTCAAAAATTTCACTGACACAATTTGATACAGCAATGTTAGGTTATCCTGTGCCTGCACTCGCCTGGTCCGACATTTAGAAGGAACCCATGCACTTGGCACGGGCTCGTAGTATTTTTATGCAAAACTGATCTTGCCCACCACTGGTAGGAATCTATGATGGCATCCATGTTTAAAATCCTTGCAGGCACAGTAATACACCGAAACTCCGAGCAGCGCATGTCTGCTGTAGGACTTCCGTTGCCATGGAGATCGGATTGAGATAAAAAGCCAGGAGAAACACCTAAAACTAGACGAGATTCTTCGGAGGTAGACTCAAGGAAATATCCTGTTCATTTAGATATATATTTTATCTCTCGATAAGGGAGAATACAAAGAGGAATATATGAGCGGAGATACATCCTATAGTATGTGGTGTGCCTCACGTGCGGCGGATCACGGTTTACAGCTGAGAGCTTTAAAATCCCTACACCATTAATGCTCGAGGTTCTATGACTTCGACGGAATAAACCGAGCAGTGGCGAATGGAAATCCATGGTTTCATTCGGGGCTTCCGAGCGGAAATCTTAGCTGGGAACCGATTTACTCTCGGGAAGTCCTATTAGTCGGCCGATGCGGTACACCGAAAAGCTGAGTCAGTCAAGCCGATCCACAAATTGTATGTCCATCATCTCCGTCAGCTTAGACAGCTCTTAATCGTCTGTACAGGGCCTGGCGGAAATAATCAGCGTAGTTATTAGACAACTTTGAACTTGATCCTTTGTGTTTTGAGTGAGACATTGCACACAAACATCATGTAATTCGTTGTCGTTTGACCTTGCATTCCAACGTGCAGCCTCGGCCTGATTAAACTGATCAAGCACGCCAAACGTGTTTTTGTCAGCAAATTTGGCTACATCTGCGGCAACTTCTATGAATCGCGTAATCTAATGTGTATTTGTGTATAGTAATTGACTGTAGACGATTTTGGCGGCATCTCCTTGTGGACTTGTGCAATACCAATTGAATTTGTGCAATACCAATTGTGCAATACGAGTTATCCAATCAGATTCCGGGATTGCTGCTTCCTGTTTGTCGAGTTTGGCCCCGTTAACCAATCAACTGAGCTATACCTGTCACTTACGGTTTATCTTCTGATCATATATTGTAAGCCTCCCATTCAACAAAACGACTGTTGTATCTCAATTGATTGGCCATTTGTTGATTCTCGATGATGCTGACTCGGGTTGATGGTGTTCACCAGACCTGCAACCCATGACTTAGAAAATGAAGCAACAGTCGCAGCTAGTCGCGTCAAAGACCGGGGTTATCCAATGCATATACGATTGGAATCACCAAGGCAAATATGGTGCGTTTTTAGATGGGTTGTCTGTAGAGTGGCTTGACAGTGTCAAAGGTCCCTTCATCTTTAAGGGTGTTCAAACAGAGGAGCGGCCGTTGTAAAATCAAGAGATGGTCTGTACGATGTAGTGAACGACAAAAACTGAACTCTGACACAGTATAGTGATTAATATCTTATTCAAATCAATAAAATGTTAGGAATCGAATCTCCGTCTCGCTAAACTGTGAGAAACACGAAGCCCTATAAATTATTATTATGAAGGCGAAGATATCAGCGCCGCCCTCTCACACCCGAGGGACATAAACTAGCGTCGGACCGTACAGACTCATATTTTGAATAAGAACCCGCACTCTATCGATATTTTCCCAAATTTTCTTAGAGCCGTTTCTTACATGTGACGGCGACACAACTCCATCAGATGCGTTGGCTTTTCAATACTAGTATTTGTATCTAATATCCGCTTTTGAGGTCATGTGCCTTCTTCTCAGTTCGTCAACATTTCCCCACAAATGGCATTTTATTTCATAATTGAATATAATAAAACATTTTAGATATTAAACTCTGAAAGTATAGCTTGTAAATTTGATTAATTTGCATCAATTTACATGTGCTCATCATTTTAGACTTCAAAATGCTATACAGCAACAAGAAAAACTGGAGTAACAATGTATAATAGGGTCTATCAAAAAGTATATTTGGGAAGTTAAAATGAGATGAACACTGTGTAAGGAATATCCAGTTTAGAACACAGATACACAAATTAATTATTTATACTTATCGAAAGTACACCAATAAAAACTATAGTTTTCTTCGAAGCAAAGGCTATTTGGATTCCCGAGCCGAAATCCATCCCCATATCCCTTTCCATGTTGTAGATGTACCTATGTTTTTTAGTGTGTATTGATAATTCGTCTGCTATGGGCCATTGACTATCATCTATCATAGGATGCGATGGTTTTACCCTCATAAGGTTGTATGAGCTCCACGAGAAGAGAACTTTATGACTCTATGAAGAGCGCGGTCTCATACGGAGTGGGTGAAACTGATTATTTGGGGCGCTGTCCTTTATCGGCAACGCTCAGTCACATACGGGTACCATCCCCAGAAAACAATGCGTGAGCGTCAGTCCAAATTCTTGAAGTCAAAACAATATTTTCTGAAAATTGGGCGAAAGTTAATCAGAAAGTTATATTACTCTATCTGTCAACATACTTGTCGATGTTCATTAAAGTCCGCCTTCGCTGGTAGAAGATTTCTGTCTGGAAAAGCTCTCGTGGAACCATGATCACGGCCTATTCGTCATGTAAGGAAAATACAATGTGTGACTGCATGTAGGGAATCTGTTGAACCTGGTAAAGCTACCTGACAATCTGTATTGCACAGTGTGTCCCCTGTTTGGAGATTCTTACATGACGAACTGCCCATGATAAACAGTGTTTTGATTGGTCAGCATCGCCAAGGCGAAACCTATGGTTGTGAGTGTTCCATTATTTTACCGGAGTAAAACCGGCATTGCTCGATAATCGATAACGCCCTTGTTTTTTCGGAATAAGTTACTGTTGTACAACACCTGGCATCTCGCCTGGCATTATACTGGTAATGAATCCGTTTCCTTTCTGATGTATATGGTTTTAAATCGGCGAAGACGTGGGGACGGTTAACGCGTTCGTAAAATGTGCTAATGATTAGGTATATTGAGCGTAAATGCGTGTAGCCAACGTAGTGACTTGCTGCCTATCGACATGGTTACTGAAGAAATTAAATGCTGACAGTTTAGCGCTACATCCCGAGACGCCTTGCAATGTCGAAATAAATTCTGAGTGATATACAAAACAGATCGATTGCGGAGATGGGAGCCCTTGATCAATACATTGGCAATTTGCTATAGTCGTCGAGAACCAGTACATTATTTTGGGATGAAGATGTCGCGGGGGATGTTGGGAACAAATGTAGCGTGTTGTAGTCATATGTTTTCATGGGCAGCCTGCCACTGACCATAGCACCGTATGAACGGGTTGTAATTGTCATATTTTGAGAATTGCAACATCCAATGGGTTTTTCCACAACCGATAGTCCTGCTGATCATCATCATGAACGTGCGGTATACTACCCCGTTTGTACCATACATGTTGATATTATCTTTTCTTATGTACATTGAACGTGTAGATTATATAGACACTCACATGCCTGACGTACTGTCTGATTTTATTGTCAGTACTGTTTAAGGAGCGCAAATGTCTAAATAAATTGAGCGGACTTGGCAAAGTCTCCTCTTTGAGCACCCGTGACTCACGCAAATTATGATCTATGTCTACCATAACAACGTTCCGTTGAATGGACCCTCATAACTCTTCGTCCTCAAAGGTCAAGTTCGATGAGCTTTATTTTCGGGAAGATCGTGAAGGTCAAACTTCGTGGAGCTTATTTCTCGGGCAGCTCGTAAAGCTAGAAATTTTGATACCTGTATGGTCAAGGAGCTCATAAATTTCAATGTCCGGAGAGCTCGGTACTCGAGGAGCTCGATTGGCTCATACACCAAATAGAAAACAATTCGAAGTGATATAATGACGGAGTTTAAGTAGATCTAAGACAAATGAAACAGATAACGATATACATTTAGTTAACATTTCAAAATTCGGTGGAACTAGTACGGCATACCGTTCAGTTAATGTAACCCTGTATACAACGCAAACACGCCTGCATACTGAGCGCAAACAATTATTACATGTTTCAATGAGTACCATTGAGTTGTCTGGCCATCGTCTCCAGTTAAAGGTACACTAGCAACACTGCTTTGTCTGATCAATGTCTGTTGATTTAGTCTGTGCCCTTGTTTGTGATCAACCCGGAATTATTTGAGCATGTTATAGCGACTATAGAACGCTTTCAGATATATATATGTAGGCATTCGGCCCCACACAGAAATAATCTTCTTTTCGAAGAACGAGACTGACAATCTTTGTCAGATTTAGCCACTCGATAATATCTAAGATAAATCCATTTATAACGGGATAGATTCTCTTATAGTTGTACCCGAAGTGTAAGTGTGACGAGACACAGCTCTGGTATTGATCGTTATATAACAATAACGGGTCGTTAGTTGCAACCTCAAATATTATGTCGCCCATGTCATCGTCTCTTAATTTCGCCCATTCTTCCAGCGTTAAGTGCACAGTTTTTTGTGCTGACCAAGGGACGGGATTCTGGCACATCTTTGCTTTCGGTAATCTCTACATGCCCGTGGTCATTTCCCACCTCAGCGATCCTGAATGAAACATCACGACACAGATTTCCTAAAGCTTGAAGCTGAAGTTTCATTTGTTTTTCTCTCCACAGTTTGGATAACTCCTACTAGCCGGTGACAATGACAGACATCAAAGAAAAGTACAAAGACGGGCGAGATGTTACCAACGGCAACCTGGAGATGGCCGTCAAAGCAGTGGAGTATAAAATGACCAGGAACCAAATTTTCAAAAACCTTTTCGTTGTCAGCTTCGCTTTCATGTTTCTGTTTACGGCTTTCCAATCTATGACTAATCTACAGAGTAGCTTGAACAGGGAGGCGAATTTAGGCACAGGAGGCCTCGCCATCCTCTATGGCGCCCTCGTTATCTCGTGTATGTTCATTCCCACCATACTTATTGCTTTTCTCGGCTGTAAATGGACAATCGCCGTATCTATGATTTGTTACGTCCTTTACATGGCTGCTCAGTTCTACGCCTCATGGCCTCTCATTGCACCTGCGTCAATTATCATTGGCCTCGGTGCTGCCCCCTTGTGGTCAGCGAAATGCACCTATCTCACGGAAACAGGTGACTGGTATGCAAGGATGACCAACGGTGACCGTGATGCCATTATCAACCGATTCTTTGGAATCTTCTTTATGTTGTTTCAAACAAGTAAGTTTTGTTAGCTTTGTTTATTCAAGAAAGTTTTGTAAATAAGAGTATTTCTCTCTCTAAATGAAAATAATTTCTTTAATTTTGCACAAAAAATTGTGTTACGTAAAGAAAAAAATACCCATTTTTTTTGCATCGTTAACACCCAGAGTCGAAAGTGACGTCAACCAACGTCGACTGACGTTTGAAATTCAGTTTTCGTCTGTTTTTGTCTTGTCCGTATACGTTTTAGTATGTATATTTTAATATATCTAAAATATGACACCTTGACAAAACGAGGTCACCATATCTGCCGTGATATTACATCTAAGGGGCCATATTTGATATAGTAAAAATGCACGCCAGATTGTATATGAAAAGGACAAAAACAGACGAAAGCCCAATTTCAATCATCGGTCCACAGTATAATATTTGAGGATTTTTTTGGTGTACAAAAACATAGATTTTCGTGCATAATTAATTTTTTTTTCGCTTTACTAATATAGCACCAAAGGAAGTTTTTCTTATATTATCGTAGCTACTCCTTTTCCCTTTTACCGGTTTTGAACGGCTGTATTTACTGTTCGTGAATCGGAGACATAAGTTCACATGCGGTCCAATAGGCCTGAACCCTGATGACGTTTTGTCCCACTTCCATCCCACGATGCAATGTAGGCCCCCGGCATTCATGACAATTTAACAGCAGGTGGGAATCGTAATACAATTCAATCAGCCTGTTATCTCCCTCATGTAACATGACATCAACTTAATTGCCAGCGCGAGGTCCCTGGACTGGCACCGTCGGGAGAGCACGTTTTAAATAGGACTTCACGTCGTTTGCACTTGACAATTTAATTAGTTTCGTGTTACATAAGCTATGCTAAATTTCTGGATAAGTGATCGCCTGTCATGCAGATGAAAGATTTGCACAAATCATCACGTGATTTGCTAATGATATAATACGTCATGGGGGTTATGGTCCATTAAGGGTCGCGAGTCCCAGTCCCACACTGTCACTGGGATCCCCCACCCAGCAATAGTATCCGCGGTTGTGAGATTATTAGTATTCCTATAAGCGTCATAAATAGTTTAGCTGCATGTCGCATTGGACTCACTGGAGAGAATCGTCGTTGTGGCAGACGGATGTCTATTGAATGCCAGCATCGACGCATGTATTTACAGCAGACCATTCGAAGAACTTACTCGCTTGGTATTAACAAGCCTATTTAGTTATCATATGATTTCTAACATTAAAATGTTATTTTGTGCTGTATTGAATTATTATGAAGGGTGCAATTTTCGTTATTTTGGCGATAGCTCCACAACATATAGGTTAATACATGGAATTCAGCACTCAGCACGATAACGCCGATGCTTGGACACCGTTATTACTGAACCACTTCTGGTTATATATATATGTCTGTTCTCGATTTTCAGGTCAAATTTGGGGTAATTTAATATCTTCTTCCGTTCTGAACACGGAGCCCGACCCGAACAAAACCGTTATCCCAGAGGAATGTGGAGCCAATTTGTGCCCCGTTGAGGGTAACAACACTGGGCTTGGTAACCCCGACTATGACAAGGTAAATCTAACAGTATGAGTAGTATATAAAAGACTGTAACCCCGAATTGACCTAAAAATTTTGTATAAATACCCGGATGTAAGGGTCAAGTGCACTATAATTCCGGCACTTCCGCTCACGTGGCTGGAAGTGACCCCTGGGAATGTATTCCTCCGCGGTGATGCGGCCCAGCGGTGATGCGGTCGCTGGAAGAAGCCTCCGCGGACAGAAAGTAGTCCCTTGCCATTACCTCCCCTTAAAAAGGCCCCAATTTAACCATTTACTACTTATCAAACTGACGAACTATGACGTCACTTCCATTATTCCAATGGGTCGTGGGAGGTGCCAGAGGAGGAGATATGGCCATACAGCAAGAGAAGGGGGATCCACCTGGTCCTAGGTGGAGATTTTTTTGCCCCATTCGTACCAATAGTCGACCACAAAACATCCATGATTCTCCATGTTTTAGGTGTAAAGTCCGTGTCCTGCTTTTTATATTTTCGGGACAAATTCTAATTTTACATGTAACCCTGCAGATGCCACCATACCCATTTCCCTGGATGATTCCCCATGGTTTAGGCGTAAAGTCAGTTTTCCGCTTTTTATATGTTCAAACCCAATCCTAAATTTACATACACCCACTAACCCGCCCTACCTCTCTCGGTAGGCCCCGATCCGCTGGAAACCGATATTAGCTCTAATAGATCTGGTTGATAGGGGTTTTCCTAATTTAAGGGTAAGTCCGTGTTCCGCTTTTTATATGTTCAAACCCAATCCTAAATTTACGTACAACCACTAACCCACCCTACCTCCCTCGGCAGACCCCGATCCGCTGGGAAGCGATATTAGCCCCTCTAGACCTGGTTGATTAGGGTTTTCCCTAGTTTAGGGGTAAAATCGGTGTTCTGCTTTTATAGGTTCAAACCCAATCCTAATTTTACATGCTCCCACCCATTACTTGATCGCCCTGGTGGAGCGCTTCACTTTGACACCTCCCACGACCCATTTGGAATAATGGAAGTTACGTCAATTTGATAAGTAGTAAAAGGGTAAATTGGGCCTATTTATGGAGAGGTAATGACAAGGGATTACTTTCTGTCCGCAGAGGCTTCTTCCTGCGACCGCATCACCGCCGAACCGCGGAGTAATACATCCCCAGGGGTCACTTCCGGCCACGTGATGGGAAGTGCCGGAACTATAGTGCACTTGACCTTTACATCCGGATACTTTATGCATTTTTTTTAGGTCAGTTCGGGGTTTACAGTCTTTTATATATTACTAGTATGATCAAATTAGTGTTATCCTATTTGTAAATTTGTAACTCGATCCGTTGGTCTGTTTATCTGTCTCACCTTACGACGACATTAACATCTGAAGATTAAATATACAAATGTTGGATCAGAAAACTATAGTCATATGGTTCGTCCAAATGGGCTTTCCGTGACAGTTCACAATAAACTACTCTGTCTCTATCACCGTATATGCCGATGCTGGAAAGGAATTTCCACGACAATAATCGAAAGATCTGCATCGTACAACAGTTAATACGAAATCTGTATGGAATAAAAATGCTAAAACTCAATATCGTTTCTTACAAGAGAGAAGCTGTCAACAGTTCCCTCATCCAAATGAATTTCCAAGTCGTTAGCCAGCGTATATATCTCAGTTAGGCTTTCATTGTGAATGTTCATTTGAATACCATGGAGATGTAAAACACGTGATACTCAAACAGCCCCTAGCCCCGGGTTAAGCAGAATTAGACACGAAACGTAGCGCCAGATGTCATGCATTGCAACAAATTTGATTGTCTTGTTGCTGGGGTGGTCTACTATAAAATAACAGAGGATGGTACATGAAAGGTTCCTCAGTCAAAAACCAGTCCTTCTACTAGATAGAGCTTCACACAATATCCAAGCTTGAGTACCCGTAGGATCTCACTTGAAGCTGCAGTAACTTTGCAAGTTCCCAAAATATGATGTGATTTTTGTCTGTTGTTCATACCAATTCCATATACTTTTTTTCAGATCTACACCATGTTAGGGATATATCTGGGTTCGGCATGTATTGCTTTTTTCATCATTGTGATTTTCCTGGACAAAATCGTGTTGGATAAACACGAAAATACTGGACGAAAACCCTCAGCCAAACTGTTGATTGCCACGTTTAAGCACTTCTGGAAATCTCCCCATCAAAAGATGCTGGTCCCCCTGACCATCTACAGCGGTATCGAACAGGCCTTCATCAGCGCGGACTATACCAAGGTATACCTTTTCGATAGAGTTACCGTCCTTAGTTTTGAAAAATCACTCTAGGTGTATATCGTTTCAAAATCTGACACGTGATAATAACAAAACCCAGCTTGTGCCAGGTTGTCATCTTCACCTGAGTTGTTTCTATCTGGCAGCTAATTTATTCTTCATCTAATTTATTCTTCATGCTATATAGAAATCTATTTTAATAGAAAACATGGCACGTTACTGCCTTGCTTTACGTGGACACGTTTGAAACTTAAACGCCCCAATAAGCCCAGAAAACTAGTCTGTTTCCCAAATTCTGTGACTTACACTGGTCTTCCAACGTATTTTACGAGCGTGCACACCGCGATCGTAAGTCAGCTTCAAATGTGATCGACTTCTGTACAATCTGATTAAAACCAGATCTCAAAAACAAAAATGTTCCCCATCTGACATGTCGCTCATTTAGACATGTTAGATGGTAGTGTTTTTTTTTATTCAGATATAATTTCAATCAGATTTACTTCTGTATGAATGAGGGAAGGGAATGGACCGCACTGCGATGGTCTAATGGTTAGAGCGTCGGCCTCGTAAGCGGTAGGTACTAGGTTCGGACCTAGCCCGGGTTATACCAAAGATTTGAAAAATTGAACTTGTTGCTTCCTCGCTTACGCTCAGGATTAAGAGGATAGAACAAGGACTGGTTCGCTCGGTGTCAGTATAATGTGACTGAGTGGGGTGTCATGTCTGCCTACGGCATGATATTTCAGTGGGACAGCACTATAAAATGGCAGCATTAGATCTGCTCTGTTACAAGCAGGTACCCCCGCCCTTCCCCTACCCCTCCCTTCCCTTCCCTGTCGTGATATAGCTGAAAATTATTGAAAGCGACTTTAAACCCTAAGCACTCACTCACTCATTCGAAGGTAATGACTGTACATACTATTGTTAATATGATAGGCACTCAAAATTAATCTGTTAAATATTGGAAATGATCTACAAAATCCGTTTGAGCACACTGATTTCTCCCCGAGCTGAATTCTCATGTAAAATATGGTCCGTCTTTCATTGCAGTCGTTCGTGACATGTACAGTGGGCGTTTGGAACGTTGGCTATGTGATGATATGCTACGGCGTTACGGATGCCATCTGCTCGTTTTTGTTTGGTCGACTGGTCCAGTGTCTCGGTCATATACCAATTTTCATATTCGGTAAGAACAAGAAAATATACAATTTTTGTTGAATTTGCTTCTATGATTACCCTCTGGGATTGAAGCTCAAACGTATATTTTGAGACTAACAATAATCTATAATAGTATGAGACTTCCCAATCTGTTTTCAACAGTCAATCAAATTCACATTCAGGCTGAGTTCACTTCCTACGCGTTACTTCATAAAATCCACTTCGAAATAATAACGTGATCATTCGAATAAGCACGTTCATAAAGTTAGATCGCGGTTCGCAGTTCGTTATTCGGGACCAGTCATTCAGCGACTCATAACAGCGACCATAGCAGCGCCCCCTGGCGTCAGATTTGTGGGATATGAATATGCAAAGATATAGACCATGACATTCTCTCTTGCTATACAGAGTTTGGAGTTCAAAGTACTCATAATAATTTTTTTTACAGGTTTCCATATCTGAGGAAATAATTGCTGGACCCCTCGAATAATGAACTGCGAACTGCGAACCGCGGTCTAACTTTATAAACGTTAATACAGCTAGTAAAGAATTGATACAATGATATATCGCCGAAAGCTTTGCTCATGCACTGCTCCAAGAAAAGGCGGAATCCAGCCTGTATTATCAGAAACCATGTGCTAGAAAAACTTATTCCTCTAGTGAGAGAAATTGACTCGGCAAACAACTGACAGTCTTGTAGGGTTATCCTCTTTAAACTCTCGCGAGATCTAAGGCGGGATCATCGCAGCTAATCGTGTGACGATGACATAGAACGTATTCAAATGCACATCGTATAATGTAACCATATCCTTAAGGGTTCTGCCATATCTGCAAAGCTAAGCCCCGCCGTCTGAGGCAATCAGTCAATCAAAATGCCATGAGCTGTGCTTAACGTGACATTAATAATTGTGGCATTAACAAGCGAAATTCCGTGTGAAGGAAGATTTTAATCACGCGGACATCTGAATGAGTTGTTCAATTTCGTAATTATTTGATAACGTATACAAGAACTAAGACATTACGTTTGTTTCAAATTGTGTTGAAACATTAAAAATGCACTCCCTCGTTTCTCTCTCCGTTTAGCGGCATTATTGCACCTGGGAGTACAGATTACACTCCTGCTTTGGATACCCAATCCAGACTTGATGGTGGTCTTCTACGTTCTGGCCGCTCTCTGGGGAATGGGCGACGCCATCTGGCAGACACAGATTAATGGTAAATTTCATTCTTCCTTTCTCGCCCCAGTCGAAATATATCGAAGAAAGTGTGCATTGTCTGCGTAGAGTTGCAGCGGAAGAGAGAGAGATATATTAGTTATCCTCGAGGGTAATGTTAATGGTTCCACTTGGAAAGCTATGATAAAAGGGCATCAAGGGAATCCAATGGTAATGAGGCGTCAGGGAAAGCAGTGGTTTGTGGAATCAGGAGAAGGAATGGTAACGAGGTATCAGGAGAATTATTGGGGTATCAGATGTGGCAATGTTTAGATGAAAATAAGGCATCAAGAGAAACAATGGTAATGAGGCACCAGGATAAGCAAGCAATGGCAATGAGGCATCAGGATAAGCAATGGTAATGAGGCATCAGGAAAACCAGTGACAGTGAGGCTTCAGGTGTGGCAATGTTAAGATGGTAATAAGGCATCAGGATAAACAATGATAACAAGGCATCAGGATAGGCAATGGTAATAAGGCATTAGGATAAGCAATGGTAATAAGGCATCCGGATAATCGATATTGAGGCATCAGGAGAAGCTATGGTATTGAGGCCTCCGAAGAAGCAATGTTAATAACGCATAAGGATAAGCAGTGTTCATGAGGTATCGTTAGAAGCGATGGAGGGACTGCGGAGGCAGTGTTAATAAGGAATCACGTGAATCAATGCCGATGAACCACCAGGAAAGCAATGCGAATGAGTCATCAGGGAAAGCAGTGATAACGAGGCATCAAGGGAAAGCGATGCCAGATAAGACATCATTCAGTGATAATGAGTCATCAGGGAAAGCAGTGATAACGAGGCATCAAGGGAAAGCGATGCCAGATAAGACATCATTCAGTGATGATGAGGCATCAGGGAAAGCAGTGGTAACGAGGCATCAAGGGAAAGCGATGCCAGATAAGACATCATTCAGTGATGATGAGGCATCAGGGAAAGCAGTGGTAACGAGGCATCAAGGGAAAGCGATGCCAGATAAGACATCATTCAGTGATGATGAGGCATCAGGGAAAGCAGTGATAACGAGGCATCAAGGGAAAGCGATGCCAGATAAGACATAATTCAATGATAATGAGTCATCAGGGAAAGCAGTGATAACGAGGCATCAAGGGAAAGCGATGCCAGATAAGACATCATTCAGTGATGATGAGGCATCAGGAAAAGTAATGATAATGAGGAATCCGGGAATGAAGTGATAAGGAGTCAGCTAAGATAACAGTCATTAGGGAGCTTCACAGAATGTCATGATCCTCGACAAAAGCAGAGAAAGCAATGTCCGTGTGTTCTCAAACAACCAATAATGACAAAACCAAAGAATATCGAGAGTAATTCCTCGCGCAAAACATTTCTTCCGGAACTTTAGTGAATGCCAAGATTCCCAGCTCCCAGACTAAAGCCCAACGCACATAGCGAACATTCTATTGTATTAGAACAAAAACAGTTTTCTGAGCTGTTTTTCTGCTGTGTGCGGGGCCCTAGAAAACAGAAAACATTTGTTCGGAACAAATGTTCGTGAGATCAAACTTGTTTGATATTGCGAACCTGTTTTTCGCTGGAACAAAGTTTTTGTCGTCTGTGTGCTGTGACTGCGAACCACATTTTTCAACTAATAACCAATCAACTGGCGAGCCGCGCGATACCGTCAATCGGGTACAGTATGCGAGCAATATACTTGCTCCTTTTCAGTACTTGGTTGAATGGTTCCCCACACGTGGTCCCCATGTTGTAAGGGATTGACGTATCATACATGACAGATAGACCCAGAATGGCGGTTCCGAAGCAGCAGAACGAGCGCTGTTTGTTCCGAGATGGAATGTTCGCTCTGAGCGGGAAACAGGAACAAAAAAGGCAAAACCACTGTTTTTATTCTAATACAACAAATGTTCGGTGTCTTCGTTGGGCTTAAGCACAGGGGCTCGTTATCGTTGTTAATTGGTTAAATAGGTTGATTATAGGGGGGGGGTCGAGGTCGGTAATAAAAGAGCCCCCCCCGACCTCGACCCCCCCCTATAATCAACCTATTTAACCAATTAACAACGGTAACGAGCCCCTGTGGGCTTAAGGGTCAATGCATTCACAGACAAGCAATGATCGTGAGTTAAAGCCATGCTTATGAATTCTCACACGATCTGTCTCATGTGTTCTCTGAGGAAGGTATACTTACGAATCTACAGAGAAAGCAATGATCACAGACGGTATTAACAGAGAAAACAATGACCATGAAGCAGAGAAATTGTCAGCTCCTAGACTCATGGTCAATGCATCTTCGGACAAGCAACGATCGTGAGTTCAAGCCTTGAACTAACTATCTCATGTGAGGAAGAAATGCTTACGAATCTCCAGAGAAAACAATGATCATGAAGCAACGGAGATAAAATGATCATCATTTCTCAGAGAACTCAGTTCTTTATGCAGTGATCACCATCCTTTAGAGAACACAATGGTTAGAGAAAGCAATGATCGTGGAGAAAGTTATTGGAGAAAGCGATCATGAATCTTCATAGACAGCTATGATATGAGTAATGTTTGTTAAAACTTCGCCAACCTTTTATCCATTTAGCTAATGTTATTTTCCCTTTGAATTCCTCAGATGGGTCGTCTCAAGACTGAAATTCACATTCCTTTTTTCTACCTAAACCAACGTTGATGTCTTTATTTTTGCATTCATCAATCAGCTTACGTCGCACTTTTTATTCTTTTCAGCTCTGTACGGCTATCTGTTCAAGAGTAACAGCGAGGCGGCCTTTGCCAACTATCGACTCTGGGAATCGATTGGATTCATTGCAGCGTTCGCGTACTCCGGCTTCCTCTGCACTCATGTCAAGCTATACATCTGTATTGGAATTCTCTCGCTCGGCATGCTGGGATACATGTGTGTGGAAATCTATGAACATCGAGGGAAGTCACATGACTTAAAACACGGAAACAACGAGAAGTCATGAATAACATTCGACAGACATTCTGTGATGTTCAATTGTAAATATTCTTATTTTTAGAAGAAAAAAAACTATACGCATGGTATCATCATAAAAATATATTTACTGCTGTGTAACATAATAATGCATGATTGTGATTCTGGACCAAGAAACTGAAAGAGGAAGCTTTTCGGCTGAATCCTGAATCATCCATCTTCGGATCAGATCCGAGAATTATATCGCTTACACATTGGGTAACATCGCCACGTGATACAGCCACATATTGACTGCTACTATCCTTTCTCCTTTGGTCATTTTTAAATGCTGCTCGTTAAAATGTTGCTTCGTCTGAGCAGGCAAAGGTACCTAGCAACGCATTTTATGGTGTCATCATTCACGCATCTTATCCATTACCGGTGTGACGGAAACGGTGGCCCCATGCATCCAGTGTCCGGAGGATACTCGCATCTAGACGTAAGTGTCCCAAGACACTAAGATCTGGATTTAATTGTCCGTCGGGCATTCAGGTCTGGATTTGGATGTCCTGGGACACTGGCTTCCAGGAGACGAAAGTCCTAACCTGGAGCCCAGTGTCCGCCTCGATTACTACTTCCATCCAGTTTACACGTGAACATGTTTACCAGGGAGTAGTATAGAAAGGGAAGTTACGGCGTTATTGACCTACTTCCGACAGGTGGCGCCAACAGATCATTTCCGTCTGACCTTTGTGAAGTCACTACCGGTTCCGGTCATGTGACATAAAGTGACCTTTAACCCTGCGCATGATTTCCGCTATTGTGCGCATTTTCACTATTGTGCACTTTCGAACACGTGACCGGAACCGGGAGTGACCTCACAAAGGTCATCCGAAAGTGACCTGTTGACGTCACCGGTTGTAAGTGTAAGTACACAGGAGGTGAGTGAGGACGAAAACGAAATGAAAAAACAAGATAATTTTAACAGAAAATCTTGAAATTTATGCTAAGAAATAGCCAGGTAAGACTGCATCACACCTAAGGGCTTTTCTTGATGCTTTTGCGCCTCTTTGCTTGTCCAGTGAAGAATACAACATATTGGCGAGCATACGTTACAACAAGTCAACACGAGAAATAATACGTTCTTCTGTTTCCACGAATGCAAGTGGCGATATGCAATTGTTCTATAAAGGTGTGGAAGCTGCCATTCAGTGGGGGTAACTAGGCCACTACTTGTATTCTTTTAACGGCATATTCCGTGGGTCTTCCAAAGACGGGGTCAAATTTGTATGTTTTCTATATATCTTGGACTATTTTATGCAAACAATTCCTTGTTTAACCCTATCAGGCCTGGGGGAGGGACATTCGCCATCCCCCCCCACCAAACTTTCTGCGCAATCTGCGGAACGACAACAACTTGAGAGCTGACACTCCGTGAATTTGTAGTTTATCATACTGGGGTCATTTGGAGTCTATTTACATAACCTCCCGAGCAGAGGATCAAGGGTAAAATCACGGTTGATTCATCATGCATTTTTGTTTGGAGAAATTACATGAATACATGTTTCGCAAAATCTGATCAAAAATCGATTTACTCTAATGTTCAAAACGGTGTAAACGTTTCCAAGAGTTTTGTTTGGTTTTCGTTGAAAAAAAAAATAAAGTCAATTATGACGACGTTACTAGAAATGACAAAAATGTAAAGAAAACATGTGATAAACTAAAATCTGTTTGTAGAAAAAAATGAAAACAAAAAGTATCGATGCTACCCTTCTTCAATCTTGGATGGAATAGGCAAATATACCCGGTGTTTGTCACGAATACACCATTAGTTTGCGAGCGCCTTAGGTTGAACTAGCGGTAATATATACATATTCGCCATATATAAAGTCTACAAAATATATTAATTGCGGGTCACAAGGACTCACTTTTCGCATTCCTATGTAAATGGGTTATACCAAAAAAGAATAGTATCTCGCTCGAACAATCAAAGATAACACTCATAATAAATATATTCACTTTCAATGATCAAAACAACGGAATTTTGTTGGCATCCTGCTACCAGAAAATTCCCTTGAGCAGCTCGACGTATGGAACGTTTCTCTTGCTGACTTTCCGGCTTCGTACTTGTCGATATTGTTGGCCAAATATCGCAGACTATCGGCAGGATCTAAGGATGACATGGGTCTGATTGTGGACAGGTGGTCAGCTTATATACTCACAGAAAAAATCCTTAAAAATTTAAGGAATATTCCCCGACTGTTACACCAGCGGAATATTCCTCAACATAACCAAGGGATATTCCTTACCATGTTAAGGAATTTCCTTAACATGCTACGGAATATTCCTTATTGAATTTTAAGGAATATTCCGCCGGTGTAATAGTCGGGGAATATTCCTTAAATTTTAAGATTTTTTTTTTCAGTGTACTCAATATAATCCATTAATTTCGCAGATGTGCCATATATGAATGCAGTAATCAGATGCATGTAGACGTCGTGGCATTTTTTATTTTGCATTTATGTTATGTTTTATTCATTTGATTATTTTTTAATGATACCAGATGCGCCCCTTTACGGTTAATGTGAAAACAAATTAAAACTTATATTTTATGGTCTCCTATGCAAACAAATGACCCGATCCTAGTTCACGAACCGCGGGTCAGCTTGAAATGTCCGGAGAGATCGTTCAGGATATCCCGCATTCGGAATATACGGACCGAATATGAAAAGACCCTGAGCATTATATTTGCATATTGTAAAATATTCCAATTTCGCCCTGACTATGCGAGAAGTCGTAAGTAGTATCAGCGGACAAACGTGGTCATTTTAGATTAACATTAATTATAACAGTAATAGAGATCTCCGACATGACAATTTCCTTAATATTTACTGATGTCAGAAATGTGATATACATTTTCATTAGATATCTCAATATCTCGTGTTTCTTTCTGATTTCGCAACATTCACAAAATCATATGCGTGCGAAAATTAACCCTGCGCGAAAAGAAGGATTCCTAGTACCTCTATACGGTGTTCTACGACATATTGAAGATGTACGGCGGCCCATATATGACCTGCTATTTTTCCAGTTTTTTATTATTTTTTAAGTTCTAGGTTTGCTTCTTTTGGTTTAGTTTTCACCCGGATGGAAACTGGGTGAAAAGGTTTTCACCTGGGTGGAAACGTTTTCACCGGGGTAAGAAGATTTTCACCTGGGTGAAAACAGGATTCCACCTGTGTTAAAACAGGTTTCCACCAGGGTGATAACGTTTGCGCCCAGGTGGAAACCTTTTCACCCCGGTGAAAACATTTGCACCTGGGTGGAGAGAAAGGAGTGAAAGAATCCCCCCCCCCCTCCACCCAAAATGAAACGTTCTATATACAAAACTAAAATTAATAGCATGTCGTATTTGGGCCACCGTAAATATGTATATTGACTTAAATACATAAAATTATTTTTTTTCTAAAAAAAAATATATATATTTAACAAAGATGCGACGGTATAACTTTACAAGACGTATTAAAGCTGTACATGAGAAATGCAGAAAATCAAACATTTTCAACTGACCTCGACTAGGATCGAACCCACAATCTTACCTTCTGCTGTACTGTCCACCGTCTATGCCTTTACCCACTGCACCACCGATTTGCTGGCCGAACCTCTGTTCAGAATTTCTAGTCTTTACTATTCCCTTAGTTTCATATATAGGTCAACCGGACTCTGAGGTATGCCGGACTCTGAGGACTTCCATAGCTGTGGAAGCGCCCATAGTCCGCCAGATGCCATGGTCCGGGCCCTTATATGAGAAGAGACATTCCTGTCTAGATTTCAGTGACCCGGACTCCAACGATAACAGGACCCTGGTTTCTGCTGATTGGGGGACAATTGTTTCCGGGGAAGGACTTTGGTATCTGGATCTGGGTGCCCTTCGGGCACCCAGATCCAGATACCATGGTCCCCGGACCCTCATATCTGGCGGACCACGGTTGCTTCCACACCGGTACCACAAAAAAAAAGAAGAAAAAAAAGAAAAGAAACAAAAAGGAACGACATTTCACCCAAAGTTGCCATAACATTCAATGAGGTAGGCTTATCCCTTTCTCAAGTAGCAGATTACAATATTTATAACATTTAATCCAGTTGTCACTAGATCAAATTCCTCTCTACATAGGACCATAAGAAAAGCTGGGACTGAAACGTTCCAGAGTGTCTCACCGGGACCAGGTACCACGGTATTGTTGCATTATTGTTAAAGGAAGACCCCATCATTCCCTATCCCCGTCTTCAGGTCTATGTACTTCCGTATTAGCTCATTAAAGTCACCCAGAAATCAATACAAATGTTGAAGTGTATTTGAAAAGTGAGTGGGAAAGTCCAAAGGAAAAATTTAGGTATAAACTTGTAGTTTTGTGTGGAAGAGTTCGCTTTTATGATATGCAAGTTAATATTCGAAGGTGAACCACCTTGGACCCCTCATGCGGCGTATATGTGTCTGTAATTATATTTCTGTATACATAAAGATACGATATGCCGAACTAAGTAGCTGTCCACTTTACCGTAATCTCTGAATGTTCGTACAATTTGTACGTTTATATCCATTTGTATATAGGGCCTAACGTGCAAATAAATTGGCATATCGGACTTCCAATATAATTGAAGGTAATTCTCAGGATTTGCCTCGATAGCAGCGGCAGTTGCATTGGCGCGTGACTCCCGGCTTGAATTTGCGGTTCGTTCTTTTGCTCTATTTCCTATGTCTACAACATGGGGTAGATCTTTAACTATCGACTGGTGTCAATAAGGTAATTATCCATCAAATTATCCTACTATTCCGAGAAAGGACCATTATGCTTAAACTGTTGATAATCTGGGCAATTTCAGATCAAAAATAGTCCAATTATCATTGATTAAAATATCTCCTGTGCTGTAGACATATGAGTTAAGAGCAAGAGTACGAACCGCATATTCAAACCGGGGGCCACGTGTCAATGCACGTCCAAATCGGAGCAAATCTATTGTCTTAGGATTAACTTTAATTATATGGGAAGTCCGGCATTGAAGTGAATTGAATTGTGATAGAGTTTCTGTTGGTTATAAATGTCCGCCTCCCTTCTGAAAAGCTGGGGCTCCGCCCCCTGACTATATTTCCCTTACCGCTGGGGACAGAATCCTAGAACACTACATATTTGAGCCAAATTTTACCGGAAAAGTTATAATAAATTGCATTGCTTGCCTTGGCAACGTCATAAACCAATGAGGTATTTCGCGCTTTCTTGGACCCGCTTTATTCCATTATTTTATATTTTTCACAGAAAGTTCTCCACAAAAGCTGCAAAAGCTTTCCACAAAATTGGAAAATTATTATCCGAGCGGAAAACATTCCATCACAGATATTTTGACACAGGAATGGCCTACATTTGAAAGTAAACCGCTTTGCGGTATGAAAAACATATTTCAGGGAGCAAGGCCATGCAGAGGTGTTAAGGAGGAAGGGAGGGGCGGGAGACATTTTTTCCCAGACTGTACAAAGACAGATCTATGAATTCTTTATCACTTTCGTCTGGCAAAGCACATTCACTTCTTAAATATTTTCATCTCGCTTTCCGAACGACGATGTTGACATTCTGACCGAATCACCTGTAGCCATGAAAGTATATTGATGCGCAATTCATAACCCGAGCGAATCACTTTTCATATTCGACTGTCGCGGTGAACTGAAATCAGTTCAGTTGCAATAGATGCTTTACCTGTCACCTATTCATTCGAAGCGCTCTCTTTCAGAACATATTGTTGAATTTCTTCAGTTGCATACATTGTTGAACAACTTTTCCGCCTTAGATTCCCGTAATTGGTGATTGAACATCATTTGCTTGCAAAGTTCGGTTCACATGAACATAGTCTCGTCTGACGATGATGGCTCACCATAGCAAAAAAAAAAAAACCAACAAAACTTTCGTAAGCACTAGTTGGATTACTCCAAACTTCCGCATTTGGATGCCAAGTATTGCAATAATAGTTATCGTCTTTAAGTTTGTCAGAAAATAATGAACAACTGAAAGTGTTCATGTCACTCACAGTTACCTGGCCTGTGGGATATTGGATGGTCATTTTTTTTCAATAAATTATGGAAAATTAATAAATATATATATATTTTTTTAAATCGATTTTTAAAAAAAATATTTCTTCTAAGTGTATTATTCTTTCATCTTTGGTTCAATTAAAGTCATTCCCTATAATGTCAAGCCGAGTTACTACAGTTTTTAATTATCTACCATACCCTGTCCTCTATATTATACGTAAACATCGACCATCCAATATCCCACAGGCCAGGCAACTGTGATGTCACTCCAGGGCATGTATGTGCCGCGATGTACCGGATTTCAGACCTCTCTGCAGAAATATTTACTTTAGCTAGTTATTGAACTTGATGGGAAATATGCCGATTACGTGATCCATCCCACTTATCTAAACAATCTTCATATACAGATTTACGGAATAATATTTGCCCCGCTTTGATGGACGTAGATGATGAAAAGAATGAGGAAGCTTTTATATACCTGTGATTCGTTGTTTAATCTGTATGTGGACGTGCCGGCAGTTGGCTTCATTCCACTCACGCAAAGTACACAGTGACTGGGGAACCGGAATGAGAATGTTTTGTTATTTACTCTTCAAAATGTCAGCACTCATCCCGGGATTTAGCCCGAGTGTGCCAGCGTTCAATGTGAAGGAGGTAACACTATTGTCACCATTGGATCCGGTTTAAGATTTAATTTTCCATTTGGAATATTTGACAAGAGGCCGCCCGACGAAGGCATGTTAAGGTACATGTATCACATTCGCTGATATCCACACGTGGTACTTTTGTCAAACTTTAATTCTGAAGAACGAATCAACATTACGCCCATCCGTCGAATATCTAGAAAAACCAGAATGAATTCTTGGAAAGGACCGCAGTTTGTGTTTGTTTGGACGCGGTAGGTCTCTCAGTGTACACACGCGTACCTGTGATTACTTTCAATGATGGCGTGTAAATGGAACAGGATATCTATACATATTAACATGCATCATGAAAAGTTACAAAACAAATCTGCCTTTGTGTAGGCCTACATATGATGGCCGAGAAGGGACATCGCTGTATTGTGTTAATGAATCTGGACCGACACACGAAGGCAGGATGCGAAGTCGGGATGCGAAGGACGAAGACAGGATGCGAAGCGAAGTCAGGATGCAAAATCAAAACATGAAGCGCGAAGTCAGGATGCGAAGTCGCGAAGGCAGGATGCGAAGTGACGAAGCCAGGATGCGAATCGCGAACTCAGAATGCGAAATCAAAACAAAGCAATGCAAAGACGGGAAGCGAAGCGCCAAGTCAGGATGCGAAGGCAGGATGCGAAACGCGAAGTCAGGATGCGAAGTCGCGAGGGCAGGATGCGAAGTGGTGAAGCCAGGATGCGAAGCGCGAAATCAGGACGCGAAGTCACCGCACCTGACTTCGCCACTTTGCATCCTGCCATCGCGACTTCGCATCCTGACTTCGCGCTTCATGTTTTGATTTCGCATCCTGACTTCGCGCTTCGCATCCTGCCTTCGTCCTTCGCATCCTGACTTCGCCTCCTGCCTTCATGTGATTCATAACACAATACAGCGATGTCCCTTCTCGGCCATCATACCTACATGATGATCTCAACTGTTTGGTTGCTGTTTAATGACGATCTATTTCGGCAACCTATAGACCTGTATACTATCAAGATAACCTTTCGATACAGTTACTAGAAGGCGTATATACATGCATATACTTCTGTGGTATAGGCCAAATGGAGAACCCACTCATGGATACTCCTATTTACGGTATGGAGTGTGCCACCTTATTTTTGTCTGCTTCACGCTGTAGAATACCATGGCAGAGGTCTCGTGGCCATGGGTTAAATTTCGCTGAAAAGTTGCCCATGCGTGGTCCACAGACAGATGTGGGTAAACGTTTTGGGGTCTAGATGGACCATCCGTGGTTCAAACGGGTCGTGTGTGGTGTCATATTGAAGCACTTGTGTGGGAGATTGCGACTGGGCTGGTGTGTAGTAGAACTGCCGCCGATATGCGCAGTTGACTGGACGTTAGTAGTATATAGTAAGCATTTATAGTCATATTAGTCGCCTCACGCATGCGCCGCAATCGTCGCAACGTCACTTCCGGTTTCTAGACCAAATTGTACCTCCAACAGAAGAGAGCTTCCCGCAAAGTTCACTATAGTTCCGGCACTTCCGGTCACGTGACTTTTTGAGGGGGATGTATTCCTCCGCGGTGATGCGGTCGTGGGGAAAAGCCTCCGCGGGCAGAAAGTAGTCCCAAATACGCGGGGAGCCGGGGGAATTCTCTGGCAATCTTCGGGACATTTTGGGGACGAGAGAGGCCCCTAATGGACTGATTGGGTCGAGTGAGGTGTCAAAGTGAAGCCCTCCTCGAGGGCGATCAAGTCATGGGTGGGTGCATGTACAATGTCGATTTGTTCCCGAAAATATAAAAAGCGGAACACGGACTTTATCCCTACAATAGGGGAAAACTCCTATCAACCATGTCCAAAAGGACTAATATCGATCCACGGGCTTATCGGGGCCTGCCTATCAAATCATGGGTGGATGTGTGTAAAATGAGGCTTTGTCCCCGAAAATATAAAAAGCGGAACACCGACTTTACCCCAACAACAGGGGAAAATCCCTATCAACCATGTCCAAAAGGGCTAATATCGTTCCCCCCGGCTTATCGGGGCCTGCTGAGAGGTAGGGTGGGTGTATGTAAAATGAGGATTTGTCCCCGAAAATATAAAAAGCGGAACACGGACTTTACCCCTACAATAGGAGAAAACTCCTATCAACCATGTCCAAAATGGCTAATATCGGTCCCCCGGGCTTATCGGGGTCTGCTTATCAAGTCGTGGGTGGGTGTATGTAAAATGAGGATTTGTCCCCGAAAATATAAAAAGCGGAACACGGACTTTACCTCTACAATAGGGGCCTGATTCGCACATTTGCATCTATAGGGGAAAATGCCTGAATGGGATATGGGGATGGTCATTTTTTTTTTGGATTTTACTATGGGTTGTGGGGTCTTGTTTTCTTCGTCTAACAACCACGTAAAACACGATGGGAGGGGTCTCGAAGTTAAGCGGTGAAATTTTTGAAAAGTTGACGGAGGTCTTGATAGGCCCATAGGCCTACTGGCTCAGTGGATAGGTCCATACTGGGCAATTCACACATGTTCATTGTGGTATGGGTTGTTTGGTCTTGTTTTTCAAGTCTCAGCACGTAGAACACGATGGGAGGGGTCTCGAAGTTAAGCGGTGAAATTTTTCGAAAAGTTGACGGAGGTCTTGATAGGCCCATAGGCCTACTGGCTCAGTGGATAGGTCCATACTGGGCAATTCACACATGTTCATTGTGGTATGGGTTGTTTGGTCTTGTTTTTCAAGTCTCAGCACGTAGAACACGATGGGAGGGGTCTCGGAGTTAAGCGGTGAAATTTTTCGAAAAGTTGACGGAGGTCTTGATAGGCCCATAGGCCTACTGGCTCAGTGGATAGGTCCATACTGGGCAATTCACACATGTTCATTGCGGTATGGGTTGTTTGGTCTTGTTTTTCACATCTCACCACGTAGAACACGTTGGGCGGGGTCCCGAAGCTAAGTAGTGAAATTTTTCGAAAAGTTCACGGAGGTCTGGATAGGCCCATAGGCCCATACTGGCTCGGCGGATAGGTCCATACTGAGCAATTCACACATGTTCATTGCGGTATAGGTTGTTTGGTCTTGTTTTTCACGTCTCACCATGTAGAACACGATGGCCAGGGTCCCGAAGCTAAGCGGTGAAATTTTTCCAAAAGTTCACTGATGCCTGGATAGGCCCATAGGGCCATACTGGCTCAGTGGATAGGCCCATACTGGGCAATTCACACATGTTCATTGCGGTATGGGTTGTTTGGTCTTGTATTTCACGTCTAACCATGTAGAGCACGATGGGAGGGTTCTCGAAGTTAAGAGATGAAAATTTTCGAAAAGTTCACGGAGGTCTGGATAGGCCCATAGGCCCATACTGGCTCAGTGGATAGGTCCATACTGGGCAATTCACACATGTTCATTGCGGTATGGGTTGTTTGGTGTTGTATTTCACGTCTAACCATGTAGAGCACGATGGGAGGGGTCTCGAAGTTAAGAGATGAAATTTTTCGAAAAGTTCACGGAGGTCTGGATAGGCCCATAGGCCCATACTGGCTCAGTGGATAGGTCCATACTGGGCAATTCACACATGTTCATTGCGGTATGGGTTGTTTTTCTTGTTTTTCACGTCTTAGCTTCAACCACCCCCAAGTCGAGGACCGAGATGTACTGGTGTACGACTGACCCGCATTGCACGCGCGTGTGTGTGTGTTTGTGTCTGTATTTGTGGGCAGTGGATTTTACATCCGGGACCTTTTCAACATCCGGGTTTCCCATTTGGTTTTTCTCGTCGGATGCTCCTCCACGAGAGCTTCAAAATAAGACCTCGTACGACACCATCGGACCACTAGGCGCTCACCTAGACCCCAAACGTCCACCCAGTATGGACCTATCCACTGAGCCCTATCTGGACCTATCCAGACTTCCGTGAACTTTTCGAAAAATTTCACCTCTTAGCTTCGGGACCACGTCCATCGTTTTCTACGTGGTGAGACGTGAAAACAAGACCAAACAACCCATACCGCAATGAACATGTGTGAATTGCCCAGTATGGACCTATCCACTGAGCCAGTATGGGCCTATATACAGACCTCCGTGAACTTTTCGAAAAATTTCACCGCTTGACTTCGAGACCCCTCCCATCGTGTTTTACGTAGTGAGACGAAGAAAACAAGACCCCACAACCCATAGTAAAATCCAAACAGAAAAATATGACCACCTCAATATCACATGCAGACATTTTCCTGTATAGATGCAAATGTGCGAATCAAAAGGCCTCTATTGTAGAGGTAAAGTCCGTGTTCCGCTTTTTATATTTTCGGGGACAAATCTTCAGTTTACGTACACCCACCCTACCTCTATCAGCAGGCCCCGATAAGCCGGGGGGAGGGGCGATATTAGCCCTTTTGGACATGGTTGATAGGGGTTTTCCCCTATTGTAGGGGTAAAGTCCGTGTTCCGCTTTTTATATTTTCAGGGACAAATCCTCATTTTACATACACCACCCATGACTTGATCGCCCTGGAGAAGGGCTTCACTTTGACACCTCACTCGACCTAATCGGTCCATAGGGTCCCCTCTCGCCCCCAAAATGTCCCGAAGATTGCCGGAGAATTCCCCCGGCTCTCCACGTACACACGCGTTTTCCCCAAGCTGTAACCGTGATGGTCCGACATTGGTACCAACATGGTCCAGTACCAATTGGTAAACATATTGTTCACCGCCAATGTAAAGATAGATGTATGGGTGCCAACGATATAAAATGGTACATCATGGTGCGGCAAACATTTTGACCAATATATGTTTCTTTTTGAAAGCCGCAGTTTTGTATTTCTTATCCCATAATGCAAAGCGTGTTTTCAGTTGTTTCCGGTAACAACAACAACAACAACAACAATATTCGGGACATGCACAAGTGCAGTCACGTGGTACATTTTGGGTGAGTTCCGGCCGACGGCATATGGGACATAACCTGCGGGAGATTTGACGGTCGCGAAAATAACATTGAAGTCAATGGGAATTTTTTTTAAAACGAAGTTTTGCAGTTTGATTCTGGTAAATAATATTTCAGAAGTGCATTAGCTTTCAGCAAGACAACTTGTATAATTTTCATTCATATGGAACAGACGCTGTCAACGAAAAACTAACGTTTTTTTTTTTTTTCATACTTTATTCTGTATTCCTGTTACACTTAACACTCCCAAGGTCCAGGATCCCTGGGGAGTGGGGCTTATTACTATCAGATGTTAACCACCATATATGACAGGGCATCATGCATACTATGGGTGCATGGCAACAGCAGTATTGTACTTAACACAGTGACATAGGTATTTCAATGATGGACATAGGCTAATGAAAATTACATAGGCTACTGAAAAATACATACTGGTATCTATCAACTCCGACTCGGTTACATATGAAATACATAGGCTTTGCGGTTACTAACTCCGATAAACTAGGACCACAAAGATATGTTATAACAATGTAGTACATGTATGTAAAATGACTGAAATCATATCGCAGATGCTATATATTTACGAATATTTTCAGTTATCAGTTTATACTTGGAGATTTTGGATTTCTGTAAAACATCAATATTTTGCTTCAAGTAGACTTTAAAAGTTGTTAGATAGAGAGTTTCATTTGTATATTTTGATCTATATATGAAGTATCTTGCACAGGCAAGAACATACTCCAGTACCATTTTGATATTATATGGCAACTTCGTATGGGGAAAGTATACAAATCCAAACATTATCATTTTATCATCCATTGGGTCATCAAACTCATAGCCCCATGTACGAAATATCAAATGGAGCCATACGTGAAGATGTTCACAAAACATTTGTGCTGTAGAGCATGCATACATTGCATGTCGAACACTATCAACCTGGCCACATTTATCACACAAGTTGCTGGCCTTCACTTTGATTTTATGTAAGTAAACATTACATGGAAATAAATTATACAAAAGTTTAAATTGTAGTTGCTTTATTTTGTTTTCCACTGGTAGGTTACTTATGGTTTTATAAGCTGCCAATTCTGGTCTATCCAATTTTTCATTAGTTTGTAATGTCAAAAGCAAATTGTAAAAAAACTTACACTTGGTGCTGCAAGCATCCAAGTTGATATTGGTTATAACTGGTTTGTCTGGGAGCTTTGTCAAGCAATTGCGTGGGTTAAATAAATTGCTACCAAGTTTCTTTTTAACCGCTTTGGTGTAAATGTTAAACAAAATGTTGGTTGTTACCAAATTAAACTTTTCACTAAGTCTGTCAAACTTGAGAAAATTCCCACTTTCATCTAAAAGCTGCCAGACAAAAATGATCCCAGCTCCATACCAATCCTCATCAAAGAAGGATTTTCGCTTGTAAGTGAATCTTGTATTATTCCATATCACTTCATTAAATATGTCCGCAGAGATATCATTGATACTATTGTATCGATTCTGCACCTCTTTATAAAATTTCAGCATATCCAAATAGAAGGAATTTTTTAACAATAATTTGCTAGGGAGGAAATTACAGTGAAGAACAAGTTCCAACCCACCACATGATCTAAATGCCAAGTCAATAAAGGGCTTACATAAACTATTATTCAAGGAAAAATATCGAGCAAGCCAAACCAGTTTTAAAGCTTTGTTCATCAAGGTAAAATCAAGTGCTTTTATCCCTCCCTTTTCCATCTCTAAACCCATTTGACTTCGTTTAACCTTTTCTACTTTGCTATTCCATACAAATGAATAAAACAACTTGTTAACCGTTTTTACATATGAATCGTCCAAGTGAAGGACACTCGCTAAATGGACCAACCTGGAAATCCCCTCCGATTTCATTAACAAATTTCGGCCAAAAATGGATAGCATTCTTTGTTTCCAGATATTAAATCGCTTCTCTATTTTAAGTTTTTGTCGAATTATATCAGATTCACTAGCCCTATCTTGATCTATCCTAGACACGGTCACTCCCAGACATTTTATTTCCTCCACTGTTTTAACTGGTAAATCTTGGTTCTCTGCCGCAAGGGGAAAGGCTGCACATTTATCTATACTCAAGCACAGACCTGAATACCTATTCTGATGTTGGTAGAACCGCAAAATATTGATGGCAGATTGCCAGTTCTTTGCAAATGCGACAGAATCATCTGCAAAATAGACCCTTTTATACTCGGTGCGGCCTATTAGTATACCTTGGATATTGTCGTCCTTACGTATAGCATGATTGAGTAGCTCTGCACACAGAATAAAAAATATAAGGAGAGAGAGGGCACCCTTGCTTTGTTCCTCGTTCATTCTTAAACCAACGAGTTGTCCTTCCACTATTTAACACTGCACTTTCAGTTTTACAGTAACATACCTGAACAAACCTAATGAATGAATCAGGAAAATTGAACAGCTTCAGGGATTTGTAAATAAACAAATATTCTAATGAGTCAAATGCCTTTTCAAAATCCAAAAATAGCAAATATCCCTCTTCAATATCAGATTCTAATAGATCTAGGATCGCTCTAATGTTTTCCCCTATGAACCTGTGACTAAGGAAACCTGTTTGTGTGGAATGTACAAGCTTTTCTATAACTCGCTTAATACGCAAAGCTAGAGTTTTAGCAAATATTTTATAGTCCACAGTAGTATACAAGGCGTAAATTGAACAAATAGCGCTTCACTGCGCATGCGCAGAACCTTTGGTGACGTCACAATTGGTTGTGTGCGCATGCGTGTGTGTGTGTGGATGGTGGGTGCTGGGTTCAAAATGGCGGCCTGTGTGGATGGTGGGTGCTGGGTTCAAAATGGCGGCCTGTGTGGATGGTGGGTGCTGGGTTCAAAATGGCGGCGTGTGTGTGGATGGTGGGTGCTGGGTTCAAAATGGCGGCCTGTGTGGATGGTGGGTGCTGGGTTCAAAATGGCGGCGTGTGTGTGGATGGTGGGTGCTGGGTTCAAAATGGCGGCGTGTGTGTGGATGGTGGGTGCTGGGTTCAAAATGGCGGCAATGTGTGGGTGGTGTGAGTGAGTGCAAGAATGTATTCATCCGCGGTGATGCAGTCATGTCTGGCGGTGATTCGGTCTCGGGAAAAAGCTTCCGCGGAGAAAAAGTAGTCCCTAGATAAAATGGTCCGATGGGGTCGAGTGAGGTATCAAAGTGAAGCTTAGGTGAGGGGGCATCTAATGGGCTGGGTGTGGGATTGAAATATCGGCATTGTGCGCATGCGCGGTGGCCGAAGGGTATGAAAATAGCCTTTTTGGAGCTAGGGGATTGACTACTGGTCCAGTGGGGTCGAGTGAGGTATCAATGTGAAGCATTCATGAAGGGGCATCTAATGGGCTGGGTGTGGGGTTGAAATATCGGCATTCTGCGCATGCGCCGTGGCCGAAGGGTATGGAAATAGCCGTGTTGGAGCTAGGGGATTGACTACTGGTCCAGTGGGGTCGCGTGAAGTATCAATGTGAAGCCTATGTGAGGGGGCATGTAATGGGCTGGGTGTGGGGTTGAAATATCGGCATTCTGCGCATGCGCGGTGACCCAAGGGTATGGAAATAGCCGGTTTGGAGCTAGGGGAGCCAGTAATGGACCGATGGGGTCGAGTGAGGTATCAAAGTGAAGCTTAGGTGCGGGGGCATCTAATGGGCTGGGTGTGGGGTTGAAATATCGGCATTCTGCGCATGCGCGGTGGCCGAAGGGTATGAAAATAGCCTTTTTGGAGCTAGGGGATTGACTACTGGTCCAGTGGGGTCGAGTGAGGTATCAATGTGAAGCATTCATGAAGGGGCATCTAATGGGCTGGGTGTGGGGTTGAAATATCGGCATTCTGCGCATGCGCGGTGGCCGAAGGGTATGGAAATAGCCGTGTTGGAGCTAGGGGATTGACTACTGGTCCAGTGGGGTCGAGTGAAGTATCAATGTGAAGCCTATGTGAGGGGGCATGTAATGGGCTGGGTGTGGGGTTGAAATATCGGCATTCTGCGCATGCGCGGTGACCCAAGGGTATGGAAATAGCCGGTTTGGAGCTAGGGGAGCCACTAATGGACCGATGGGGTCGAGTGAGGTATCAAAGTGAAGCATTCATGAAGGGGCATCTGATGGGCTGGGTGTGGGGTTGAAGTATCGGCATTCTGCGCATGCGCGGTGGCCGAAGGGTATGGAAATAGCCTTTTTGGAGCTAGGGGATTGACTACTGGTCCAGTGGGGTCGAGTGAGGTATCAATGTGAAGCATTCATGAAGGGGCATCGGTTGGGCTGGGGGTGAGGTTGAACTATACCGTTTAGGTGTATTGATGATAATAAAATTTAAAGATCACATGTCCAACACATACTCACATAATGAAAGCAAGAATCGAACTTGCGTCCCCTCGAGATGAAGGATACCCGTCCAGGTTTCATTTTTTTGAGGTGTACTGAAATGCTCTCTCTAATTTATGCCACGGTATCTATTTTTACATCTAGGTTGAAGATTTATATCGACACTGCTACACACTTTTCGAGATGTGTTTTCACTTTCGATGAAAGCACAAAACAGTCTAAAATGAGTCTAAAAAAATTCACCTACGCTAATATTTTCTAGTGTTTTGTAGAATATAGATTCGCGTTCATTTCTATTTCGTCAAGAAAAAATGTTTTGTAGAATATAGATTCGCGTTCATTTCTATTTCGTCAAGAAAAAATTTTCATCTCGAAAATTGGCAGATTGAAATGTTCTCTCTCATTTTATGACACGGTATCTATTTTTACAGCTGTCAACTGTTATGGTTTGGTCACAATGTTGCCATTTTCTCCCCTATATTTAGCGTCCACAAAAAGAAGAGTATATTACAGCAATTATGTTCAAGAAAACACCCCGCTAGAAAATTGTCTTCAAATTGTCTGTTGTTGTGGGAGTATAAAAAAATCCTGGTCAACAGGGGCGCGTATATTTCGTGCGACGCTATGTTGCCAATGCATTGAAATTTGAATAGGTTGTCTGCATGGGTTTCAACGCAAGTATAGTACTAAAGTCTAGCTTACCTGATAAAAGAGTTTAGTCCAGATGATCTGGGGCTGTTTTTTTCCTAGGTGGGTATAACACACCATGAAGCCTTCATCACGATGCATTCGTATGCTAAAAAAATATGGGTATCACCACCAATCTCATTTCCATATATATTTTTTCGAAATTCACAGATATTTCCATCGGTAAATCCGGTGTTCAGTATACCACGTGGATGAAATGATTTCGGCCAACGGCACATACACACATGTTTCCTGGCTCTTCCTGGTGTTAAGCCCGGCGCACACGAGAGATATCAGCAGTTTCAAGAAATTGATTTCAGTTCCCGCATAACGTCTTCTTCAAGTCCATTTTGAAGAGTCGAGCGTATGAATCGAGTGAAAATAACATGCGATTCATTGGCCTGTCCGGTAAAACTGCTGAGCTGTTGGCTTGCGTTCGCCGCACACGCTGAGGATTTGGCCTCGCGAGGTGTGGTGCGGGTCGGGGGGCGGGAGTTTTGCACTGATGAAAACCAATGTCGTCCTCTCTCACGAAACCAAACACAAAAATTGACAAATTATACGGACTGCCACGATAAGCGAATGTATGCAACAAATAGCGTTCCGTACTGCAGATGTCCGATAAAATCCCTCCAGTCAAGGGGGGAGGGGGGAGTGTTACAGAATGTTGATTCCACAAAACCTGTTCGGTGGCCTACATCATCGTTCAATCGCTGCTCATAAAGGCTGCGTTCAGCTCACCAGAACTGTATACACTTCGAAATCTGTGAAAGAATATCAATTTTCACGTTTCCTGTCTGATATCACACAAATTTATGCGTCCGCTCGAACACAACACAGCACACTCCCTCGATTACAGTCCACGTGTGACGGGTACATGCAGGCGATGAATGATGCAGAGTTTCGTCACATTATTGATCTCAGCGGACACCGAAAGGAAGAAAGTTCCGTTATAAACTGCGACAGAGAATGTTCCCCAGCTCAGAAAACAACACAATGATCAGTGAAATCGTCCTCCGGATGCCTACCCGGGGCGCGGTAAAACAGCAAGAAAATTGTAACAAACGCTAACAAAATGGCTGCTCAAGGTCAATTTGCCCGCATAATAACGCCGTTCAAACCACAGCGCCATCTATACGCTTTGGTGCAAGGGAGACAACTCGGACTAGACCAATTCCCAGGCGAAGATGATGTCCGCTATATTTGGCCTGTATGGGTATAGGGGTGGTCGTTTTTTTTATGGCTTTTACTATGAGCTATGAGGTTGATCATGTAGAATACGATGGAAAAAACTATGAAAGTACCGGGTAGGCTTGTATATAGATCCATATAGATCCATATAGACCCATATACACTCATATACTGGGATATTAGTATGTATAAATCCATACGGGGTGGACATGTTGGAGTCTAGGTGGAGCACTAGTGGCCCGATTGGGTAGAGTGAGGTCTTATTTTAAAGCTCTCGAGGAAATAAATAAATAAATAAATAAATAAATAATAATAAAAAAAATCAAAAAAATCGGCGAGTAGTAGACGAAGGGAAAATTGGAAAGTACTGACCATGCCCCAGAATACTTCATATGCATATCACGGCCTTAAGGCCTATGTAAGATGTAATCTACTTCACTGTTTAGTAGTATAAAAAGCGCAAGTCCTATTGACCTTGCCCCTTCCAAAGAAATAAAATCGGCTCTATTTTACAGGAGTATATACGCAGGTGACGTGGGTTGTGACGTCACTTCCGGGTTTTCACTAAACACTACCTCCAAACATAGAAGAGTTCCAATTTTTTCCCTTAGACGTCCGTATGTTCATCCTCCAAACCCACAAGAGTTCCAATGTTCAACCGCCGGGGTGTATTCCCGCCCCGCCCCAGCGCCCCGCAGCGCGCGCGCGCGCGTCATCCCGCGTCATCCCCGGCAGTGCGCGCGCGGACGCGGGTCAAAAGGTCAAAGGGTCACCTCCAGGTCAGACGGTCCAATGTCCAATGAGACAATGTTGCGGCATCGCTATAGTCAGAGCTTGAGCACAAAAAAAAGGGGATTCTAGATGAACCTGGGAAAGATGGGCAGTTCCATTTGGACCAATCAGCGGTCGAGAAAAAGAGCCAATCAGCGGTCGAGAAAAAGAACCAATCAGCGGTCGAACAATCAGCCAATCGAATTGGGGTACTCACGGTGTGCTTTCGCTGACGTCCGCGCCTACATCTGGGTTCTTGTACACCCGGGTAATGTTTTTCTGGACATGGATGGGTTACCTTTGGCTCCATTCTAGGCCACTGATTGGCTAATACGGTGTTCAAAGCCACTTTCATGCATTATGCTCATAGAACTTATATGACTTGGTCTGTAGGCTGATTTCATTGGCTCTCTATTTTTACTATAGTGCTCTTGCATTCTAACCTTGATGGGTTACCTAGAACTTATAGTCATCAACATAATCTATACGTGTTGGACGAGTCTCTTCACTCACCGTATACACGTACCTCAATGAAATGCCCGCTCCAAACCTAGACCAAAAACACGTACTTGGTCTGTAGGCTGATTTCATTGGCTCTCTATTTTTACTATAGTGCTCTTGCATTCTAACCTTGATGGGTTACCTAGAACTTATAGTCATCAACATAATCTATACGTGTTGGACGAGTCTTTTCACTCACCGTATACACGTACCTCAATGAAATGCCCGCTCCAAACCTAGACCAAAAACACGTACTTGGTCTGTAGGCTGATTTCATTGGCTCTCTATTTTTACTATAGTGCTCTTGCATTCTAACCTTGATGGGTTACCTAGAACTTATAGTCATCAACATAATCTATACGTGTTGGACGAGTCTTTTCACTCACCGTATACACGTACCTCAATGAAATGCCCGCTCCAAACCTAGACCAAAAACACGTACTTGGTCTGTAGGCTGATTTCATTGGCTCTCTATTTTTTACTATAGTGCTCTTGCATTCTAAACTTGATGGGTTACATTTTGGCCCCATCCTACACCACTGATTTCAGTTTGACTGAATCTCCACATTGGGCATTGATGCATTAGGAATAAAACACACAAGACAGGGGTTTTTGGTGAGATCTCATTTTTTTTTTATTCAGTAACAACAACAACGTCCTGAAAACACCACTTGATTTCAGTTTGACTGAATCATTCAGGGCTTGTACAAAATGATGGGCAGCCCAGTCATAGATGAGTACATCCGCGGTCTCTCCCGGCTGAGGTACTCGTCAAACATCTGTACGATGGTAGATAAGGGTCTTCCCCACCTGGCATCGATGGGTACAGGTAAAACAAGCAATATTGTCCGCACACGCCACTGGTCGAGGCTTTGCAACGTTTGACTGTTCCAACACCACGTCTCTGTGCCTTGATCCATGAAGTCTGTTAAATCGGGATGGAGAGGTGGCAGGCCGTACGGGTCAAAGTATTCGCCCTGCTGTTCTGTCAAGTGCACGGCCACCCAATGTTCACCGGGCCGATCCATCGGGTCCGTGTTGAGAACGTAAGCAGCAGGATACATACGGTCTAATGGGAACACATCTCGGGCGAACACCCCTTGAAAGACCATACGTGTTTCTGGGTCATTCTCCAGCACGGTGGTTATCTGGTCTGTATCCATGTTAGGTGGAGAAGTCACACAGGACGTTGCGCCTTGTCCACTTGAATGATGTTGTCAAACTCGGCGTAGCAGATCACATTGACGGTGCTCCAGAGGGCTCGTGCAAAGTGGATTTCCAACCGTAAATTGCCTTGCTTGGCGAGGGACATACAGGACTGCGTCTTGGATGACAATCTTATAGTCCGCTGCATGCCCCTCTACGTTAGTGGCCATTAAGGCGAAGGTCGGAGGTGCCCGTATCAGTCGGATTTTGATGGGATCTTGTTCAAGAGGTACCGGTCTTGCATGAACATGTCTGCATGCAGTCGACCCATCATATCCACCGAGGCACTGTTCGCAGTGAAAGCCTTCCGTTTGTTATATCCCCCATTGTCCGCCGTGTCCATGTGCTCGGGTGTGTCCCTGTAGAATAAAGCGGTTGTCAGCTGAGATTTTTAGCCTCTCGGCCATACGACAACAGTGTCTCGATGTAGGCTCGATAGGGGTACGTGTTGGTGGAGTCACTGATGAGTTTGTCGCTGAGAAAAATATCCACCTGCTGAAACATCGAGTGCAGCCAGAGATTCGTCGGGCCCACCGTTACTTGGTCAGCGATTCTGGTGCCAGCTCCATTGACCACCTTGGCTTTCACATACAAGTAGGTATGGGCTAAATCCACATAGGCCGTATCCGCATTACTGATGGTGAACTCGATGGGCCCGGTTTCGTTGATGCTGGAGAGCGGGAGATGCTCCACCCATAATCCATGTTCGGCACTGGTTTGTGTGGGCGGCACGGTCCACAAATCAAATTCACTGTTGGTGGAGGGGCAGGACTCGGCGTGGATTAAGGACATGTTTTAAGAAAAGATATCCTTTGTCTTCTTGGATGTGCGTCGTCGCTGGGTCGGTCGTCGACTGGTGCGTGGTCTCGGTGGGGCAGCTCTTTTATTCCCTACGGCGCGTTGTGCTTTGGCCACCAAGACGCCTCCCGCTTCTTTGGCCCGCCGTTTCAAGGATTCTTTGGGTGCCGTACCCCCCAAGACATCACCGGCCACTTGCAGTCAACTGCTTACCGCTTGTTTGCCGATTGCTTTCACCCCACGCGTCACCAAGGGCAGGAACGTTTTCACAATGCTGCCGAGTATGTTCCCCAGACCATGTCCTCGTTGCATGCGTGCACCGCTAACTACCGGAAAGCCACCCCCGGCCTGTTGGGCATAATAGTCGGCATAGCTGCGTGCATCGCACTCGTAAGGTACTTTCATTATGCAAAGTGGGGAGCACGTGCTTGTTGGAAAGCAAGTGTCAGCACCACTTTTCCTCGTTCGAATGCCACCGGTCGTCCCGTGTCATCTCTTATATCCACCGTGATCGTGTTGATGTCAGTTTGTCGTACGGGCAAGTAGAGCATGTGGGTGAAACTGTGGGTGACTTGACCTCCATACGTCTTTTTAATGGGGACCACCCGTAGCAGAGGTGTGTTGATATCGCTCACGATGTGGTTGTCCACCACGTCTGGGTGACGTACTTGGCCACGGTGTTGTCCGTACATACCCGACTTCATATCCATCAGCATCTCGCCATGGTGTTCGGTGGGACCAGCGAACGTCTTTAGATCGAAACCCAGCATTTGCTGTAGGATAGCACTCAGTACGACACTCGCCTTGCCGGAGACGATAAGCTGTGCCTTGTCGTTGTGTGCGTTGTAATCGAAGTCCACGTGATTCTTGAAGGGATAGGCTTTGATGGGTCTTGAAGTATTCGTCACCCCCGTAGCGCCTTATAATGCATCAGTCTTGACAGCCCACCCATGAACTCTTTGGGGGTATCGTATTGGCCTTCGGGCAGGGTGAGTCGGGTGTTTTGCCTTCGTAGGTCACCTCGTACCACACTTTCATTGGCTCGCACGTTGTACCACGAGTAAGGGAATTGGATATCCACGAGGCCGCATTCCCACCGGCCAGGTAAATGTAACGGTTGCGGTAACTGGGTGACGTACTTGGCCACGGTGTTGTCAGGAAACACATCCAACGAACTGTTACTGGGTAGGGTCAGGTAAAACATGGCGACTGAGCTGTCCTGCTGCTGCTGTTGGTTTTAATAGGTGTTCCAGGCCTTGAGCGGTTGTGTCCGGCGTCGTGTTCGTCGCGTTGACTTGCTACGTGTCACGGCTCTGGAGATGTGGGGTGTCCTGATCGAGGGTGGTTTTTTAAAGGTCTGAAAAGAAGGTGCCCGTTGTGATAGTGGTGGAGTTTTGGGGGGTGACTCCGGTTCCCAGTCGGCTTCCCAAGAAGGTTGTGGTGAGAGTCGTGGTGCACGACTCGGCGATTGCTGGGTTTGCTGCATAAAGGCCCAGCGGTGGGGGTTCCCCACCAATTCCTGTGGTACATACATGTCTTTCAAGCCTTGAGCGAAGACCTCCCATCCTCGAGGATCGGTGTGCGATCTGCGTTGACGCATCAGATCATTCACTAAATCCGTCATGTGGGTCCCGGGGACCACCTGATTCTGTACCAGTAGTTCGCCTTTATCATTCCAAGTCATGTTAGGATTCTGTTTCATCCGTTGTAATACCAGGCCAGCTTGTTTCTTGAACCATGCAGGTACACTCTTCTGCACTTCGTCTTCCACCCTCTGTGGGGCTGTGGGTGGTACCCCTGGTAATGGCGGCTGTTGGAGCGGTGCTGAGGTCGGCGGTGTGTCACGTGGTGGTGGTGGTGGTGGTGGTGCTGTTGCTGGGGTAGACAGGGTTTTGTATTGGTCCATGAACGTCATGTACCGTTAGGCAAATCTCATTATTACCGTTGTACTTTCTCACTGTCCGCTTAACCCCGGTCTCTGTAAGATCTGTTGCATCTCTCCATCGAGGCTGTTTATGGTCTTCACCGTAGGTGGGACAGGGTAGGGTGATTGGAGGTTTGCAGGAACCGTGGTTCGACGAGGACCATTTTTTTCGTGTGGTTCATTGTCGGCCGAAGAGTCCACCCAATACTGGACCCAACACGGAAGCGGCCAACGGTGCTAAGATGGCCCCCAGAAAGCCGCCTTTCTGTAACACCTTTTTCTTTTGTGTTTGAGGGACCCGCTTGTGGACTAGGGTTCGGAGACCTGTCTTATGCTTGGCCAACTTGGTCTTCTGAGCCGGAGTCAGTGGTACGTTGCCTTTTAACAGGTTGCACCCGATCTCGCACAGACAGCGTACAAGGTCAGGGTCCGCACCGCGTACAATGGTTCGGACTAACTCGGGTGGGGCCGTCTTCGATACACGGAGCGTGGGAGCGTGCTTCCGTACTCGCGCAGACATCCTGTACAACTAATGCTAGAACCCACAACTCTGCCCTTTTTATCCACCTCACAGACAAAGTCAACCCTGCTGTGGTATTCATTCTTTTATTATTCCCCATCATCAAACACACAGACCCCAGCTGGGGGCGCCACTGTGGGTGTGTTTACATTATTTTTGCATGTACACGTGGTGGGTCTCTCCGGGAAAGATGCCGGTCCGTAGTCGAAGGTGGTCGGGGTGGCTTGCTTGAGATCGAAGAGCATATACCCGTGCTGAGGGGTTGTGGCATCTTTGAAGGCTTCCAACGCAAACGGTGTGCGGCCGGGATACATCTGTCTCGCCAGGTGCAGCGGTTGAGTGGTATCTCTCGGGTTTTTGAAGACCACCAGGTAGTGGGCATTTAAGCTGATATTCCGATGTTCTTTGTTTTTACTGAACAGATTCTGCACAATGTAGATGATGCTGAGCCGTCGATGATGGCTGCCTTTGGTAAAGAGTTGGGTGACCCGCGCATCCGTCTCCGCCATGAGATCATCCAGAACCACCAAGGTGTCGGGTTCCAAATCAGCCAGGTTAGGTAGGCCTTCCACGAACGTGATGTGGGGCATTGCTGCATACGCTTCCTGCCATTCTCCGTAACACCACACGGCTCTGGCAATGGGTGGAGTGATCATGCTGTCGGCGTGTTGAAGGAGCTTCCTGACGAAGTGCGTTTTGCCGGAGCCCGTCGGTCCTGCGATGACGCAAGTGAAGGGATGCTGCCACCCAGGGTCCATGGTTCGTGGTGTATCCGTTGTCGTGGTAACCCGCTCTTGTAAATTTCGTACGAGTGAACTGGAGTGGTGGCGGGTACAACGTCGGTCGTCGTTGTCTGTTCACTGTCAGGGAATCCGTTTGACTTTCAACATTTCGGCATCAATTTTGTGGCCCTGCATGTGGATGGACAACAGGTGCCAGCCACGGCCTTAACACCGAACTTTGGGCGGAGGAATTTCATTCGAGCCTATCAGAGCCTGTTTACAGCCACCGGTCAAATAAACCAGGACGAAGGGAATATGACCAGTCGGGAGGACTACGCGAACGGATACACGTTGTTCTGTTTCGATCTGACCCCCACCTTAGAGAACGACCATCAGCTGGCCCTGGCCAAGCAAGGCAACTTACGGTTGGAAATCCACTTTGCACGAGCCCTGGCGACCACCGTCAATGTGATCTGCTACGCCGAGTTTGACAGCATCATTCAAGTGGACAAGGCGCGCAACGTCCTGTGTGACTTCTCCACCTAAAATGGATACAGACCAGATAACCACCGTGCTGGAGAATGACCCAGAGACACGTAGGGTCTTTCAAGGGGTGTTCGCCCGAGATGTGTTTCCATTAGACCGTATGTATCCGGCTGCTTACGTTCTCAACACGGATCCGATGGATCGACCCGGTGAACACTGGGTGGCCGTGTACTTGACAGAACAGCAGGGGGAATACTTTGACCCGTACGGTCTGCCACCCTCCATCCCGATTTAACAGACTTCATGGATCAAGGCACAGAGACGTGGTGTTGGAACAGTCAAACGTTGCAAAGCCTGACCAGTGGCGTGTGCGGACAATATTGCTTGTTTTACCTGTACCATCGATGCCGGGGAAGACCCTTATCTACCATCGTACAGATGTTTGACGAGTACCCCAGGCCGAGGACCGCGATGTACTCGTCTATGACTGGGCCGCCCATCATTTCAATGTACAAGCCCCGTTCTGGGCTTAAGTTAATGACAAGCCCCTTGTTCTGGGCTTAAGTTAATGACAAGCCCCTTGTTCTGGGCTTAAGTTTACAAGCCCCTTGTTCTGGGCTTCAATGTGCAAGCCCCTTGTTCTGGGCTTCAATTAATTACAAGCCCCTTGTTCTGGGCTTCAGTTTTCACGTGGTTGTTCTCACGTTGTTGTTGTTCACTGAATAAAAAAAATGAGATCTCACAAAAAAACCCTGTCTTGTGTGTTTTATTCATAATGCATCAATGCCCAATGTGGAGATTCAGTCAAACTGAAATCAGTGGTGTAGGATGGGGCCAAAATGTAACCCATCAAGTTTAGAATGCAAGAGCACTATAGTAAAAAATAGAGAGCCAATGAAATCAGCCTACAGACCAAGTACGTGTTTTGGGTCTAGGTTTGGAGCGGGCATTTCATTGAGGTACGTGTATACGGTGAGTGAAAAGACTCGTCCAACACGTATAGATTATGTTGATGACTATAAGTTCTAGGTAACCCATCAAGTTTAGAATGCAAGAGCACTATAGTAAAAATAGAGAGCCAATGAAATCAGCCCACAGACCAATTACGTGTTTTTGGTCTAGGTTTGGAGCGGGCATTTCATTGAGGTACGTGTATACGGTGAGTGAAAAGACTCGTCCAACACGTATAGATTATGTTGATGACTATAAGTTCTAGGTAACCCATCAAGGTTAGAATGCAAGAAGCACTATAGTAAAAATAGAGAGCCAATGAAATCAGCCTACAGACCAAGTACGTGTCTTTGGTCTAGGTTTGGAGCGGGCATTTCATTGAGGTACGTGTATACGGTGAGTGAAGAGACTCGTCCAACACGTATAGATTATGACTATAAGTTCTATGAGCATAATGCATGAAAGTGGCTTTGAACACCGTATTAGCCAATCAGTGGCCTAGAATGGAGCCAAAGGTAACCCATCCATGTCCAGAAAAACATTACCCGGGTGTACAAGAACCCAGATGTAGGCGCGGACGTCAGCGAAAGCACACCGTGAATACCCCAATTCGATTGGCTGATTGTTCGATCGCTGATTGGTTCTTTTTCTCGACCGCTGATTGGCTCTTTTTCTCGACCGCTGATTGGTCCAAATGGAACTGCCCATCTTTCCCAGGTTCATCTAGAATCCCCCTTTTTTTGTGCTCAAGCTCTGACTATAGCGATACCGCAACATTGTCTCATTGGACATTGGACCGTCTGACCTGGAGGTGACCCTTTGACCTTTTGACCCGCGTCCGCGCGCGCACTGCCGGGGATGACGCGGGATGACGCGCGCGCTGCGGGGCGCTGGGGCGGGCGGGAAAACACCCCGGCGGTTGAACATTGGAACTCTTGTGGGTTTGGAGGATGAACATACGGACGTCTAAGGGAAAAAATTGGAACTCTTCTATGTTTGGAGGTAGTGTTTAGTGAAAACCCGGAAGTGACGTCACAACCCACGTGACCTGCGTATATACTCAATACGAGCCGATTTTATTTCTTTGGAAGGGGCAAGGTCAATAGGACTTGCGCTTTTTATACTACTAAACTGTCAAGTAGATTACATCTTACATAGGCCTTAAGGCCGTGATATGCATATGAAGTATTCTGGGGCATGGTCAGTACTTCCCAATTTTCTTTTCGTCTACTACTCGCCGATTTTTTTTTGATTTTTTTTTATTATTATTTATTTATTTATTTATTTATTTATTTATTTCCTCGAGAGCTTTAAAATAAGACCTCACTCTACCCAATCGGGCCACTAGTGCTCCACCTAGACTCCAACATGTCCACCCCGTATGGATTTATACATACTAATATCCCAGTATATGAGTGTATATGGGTCTATATGGATCTATATACAAGCCTACCCGGTACTTTCATAGTTTTTTCCATCGTATTCTACATGATCAACCTCATAGCTCATAGTAAAAGCCATAAAAAAAACCGACCACCCCTATACCCATACAGGCCAAATATAGCGGGACATCATCTTCGCCTGGGAATTGGTCTAGTCCGAGTTGTCTCCCTTGCATCAAAACGTATAGATGGGGCTGTGGTTTGGCTGGCGTTATTATCCGGGCAAATTGACCTTGAGCAGCCATTTTGTTAGCGTTTGTTACAATTTTCTTGCTGTTTTACCGCGCCCCGGGTAGGCATACGGAGGACGATTTCACTGATCATTGTGTTGTTTTCTGAGCTGGGGAACATTCTCTGTCGCAGTTTATAACGGAACTTTCTTCCTTTCGGTGTCCGCTGAGATCAATAATGTGACGAAACTCTGCATCATTCATCGCCTGCATGTACCCGTCACACGTGGACTGTAATCGAGGGAGTGTGCTGTGTTGTGTTCGAGCGGACGCATAAATTTGTGTGATATCAGACAGGAAACGTGAAAATTGATATTCTTTCACAGATTTCGAAGTGTATACAGTTCTGGTGAGCTGAACGCAGCCTTTATGAGCAGCGATTGAACGATGATGTAGGCCACCGAACAGGTTTTGTGGAATCAACATTCTGTAACACTCCCCCCCCCCTTGACTGGAGGGATTTTATCGGACATCTGCAGTACGGAACGCTATTTGTTGCATACATTCGCTTATCGTGGCAGTCCGTATAATTTGTCAATTTTTGTGTTTGGTTTCGTGAGAGAGGACGACATTGGTTTTCATCAGTGCAAAACTCCCGCCCCCCGACCCGCACCACAACAGTGAAAGCTGGTGGATGAAATTCTACTCCACGGGAACGGTAACGAATGAATGGAATATCTTACCAAACTCTCAGGTAGGATGTGGGTTTCAGGAGTTCACCGGGTGTGACAATTTCTTTATAATGATTTGTGAAAAAAGCGGGTAAAACCTAATGTCAAAATCTCGTTGAAGGTCACGGAGATGTCGATTTATTGCTGATCAGCTGATTTCCAGGACAGACAGACATTATCTCGGCTCTTTTCTCTTCGAAATTCTTGTAATTTTCTCAATACAAATAAATATTTAAATTGACTCTGAGTTTTCTGTTGGCATTATTTCAGCAATATTATGCACTAAAATCTGAATGGAAAACCCAGTACACTGGAAATAAATGGATTTTTCTGGCTAAAAATACATCCAGACTACAGCTTACAGCCTTATAATAGCTCCCTGAAAATTCCAGCGGGTTTATCGAAATAAAACTAGGAATTTTTTTATACTTGGGCAATGGTACAGCGCTATACAGTGGGGAAGCATATCTTGCACTGACTGACACCGGCGGCCATCTTGTACCCATCACCCACCATCCACATGCCGCCATCTTGTACCCAGCACCCACCATCCACATGCCGCCATCTTGTACCCAGCACCCACCATCCACATGCCGCCATCTTGTACCCAGCACCCACCATCCACATGCCGCCATCTTGTACCCAGCACCCACCATCCACAGGCCGCCATCTTGTACCCAGCACCCACCATCCACATGCCGCCATCTTGTACCCATCACCCACCATCCACATGCCGCCATCTTGTACCCAGCACCCACCATCCACATGCCGCCATCTTGTACCCAGCACCCACCATCCACATGCCGCCATCTTGTACCCAGCACCCAGCATCCACACACACGCCGCCATCTTGTACCCAGCACCCACCATCCACACACACACGCATGCGCACACGCCCAATTGTGACGTCACCAAAGGTTCTGCGTATGCGCAGTGACGCGCTATCTTAACAATTTACGCTTACTATACTACTGTCGTCCCCCGAGCGTAGAATCGGTCCCCTTCGTAGATTTCCGCTCGGGAGTTCCGAATGCTATTAAGTGAGTTCTGGGGCTAGATTGGTTTTCTCCCACGCATGTCGGGTCACGTGAGTTCAGACCAGTCGCCATAGGCGACTAAATGGACAGTGGTCGTGATGTTCGGTATTTATTTGTTCGGTGTGAACAGGCCATTTACTTTAGTCCGAGAAAGGCGATTTTAATGACGTTTTTAGAGAAATATCGCTCGTTGCAGACTAAGGGATATGCTAATCCTTATGATCCGCTATTCCTTAATTAACTGTTCCGTTTTATCTTCAGACGATATATGATATTAGCATACTGAGGACTTTGGGGGGTTTAATACCTGATTGTTACACCGCCTCCGACGAGTGAGGTTCCCCGAGGGCTCCGGTCTAAATACCATACGTCAAAGAACTTAGACTGCGCAACCCTACTCCTCAAAGACGGGGAGTTGCTACCCTGAGGTTTAAATCGTAAAAACTTCTCTGAGAAGAACGCAGCTTTACGCGATGAGAGATGGAACTGTTAAACAGGCTAGGGAGTTTCATACCCAGGGCTAAAAAAAGCCTGTTATGCCACGCACATGAACATATCATTATATAACGAAAACTATACTGTACGTGTATTTTTCAAAAGCAAATTACAGTCTAGATTTCTCAAACTGCGCCTTCATCTCGCCTGTTATTAGAATAAATTCGGCTAAAGTTGCAAGGAATCTGATCAGAGATTACATAATGAGTCCGTGGCTTTACCCACTGTGGTAAGTGTTTCTTCGAGAGCAGAGAGAATTCCAAGTTGAACGGTCAAGAGCTAATCCCACCTCTACCCCAATGGATAAATCCAACACGGGATAATTGCTCGATTCACAGAACGCCGAGCGACATTGTGCATTGAATATTAATCTTGATAGAGGGTATAGGAGTGTTTGCAGGGAGCGGAGGTGAATATTATACAATTATGTGATTCCAATGAGGTGAATACGATGTGTTATGGACCAGAGAAAACCAATATTCACCGAGGCCGAAGGCCGAGGTGAATATTGGTTTTCTCTGGTCCATAACACATCTTATTATATGACTGATGGCGAATATCCCGTGTGATTGGTTCACTGGCGGTCATGTGATATATCACAAAAAGCTATATTCACCTGCCAGAATGTTATATTCACCGGTCGGTGAATATAACTTTTGTTGACGTCACTACCGAAGCCGGTCGCGCGACTGACGTCAATTCGAACACCCGTTGTGCGGCTGACGCCTCGTTCCAACATGCGTAATGGGGAGATATTCCTAACGAAAAGGTTCAGAATAATCATCTTTCCAATATATATTTCATCCAGCCAATGCAAATTCAAACGTATTTCGATTGTTTCATATAATAAAACAATTATGGAATTCCAATTCGGTAAATACTATACAATTACAGTCTTTTGATGAGGTCAATATGTGGTTTTGTGGACCTGAGAAAACAATATTCACCGAGGCCGAAGGCCGAGGTGAATATTGTTTTCTCAGGTCCACAAAACCACATATTGACCGATATCAAAAGACTATAATTGTTTTATTATATGACACTGACGTCTCCTTCTCGTTAAATTGGTGAAAGTAGTTAGAATATAGCATATAATAAGGTATTTTCTTTGCTCCCGACGATCTCGTCAGCCAAATTGTACACCGACGGCCAATCCAACGACTATTTTCATTGGCTGAGCAGACGCATACGTCACGCCGAGTCAATATCACATTTATGGACCCGCTTCGGAGTCAATATGGAAAATTAACGACAGCCACGTGACGGCGAATGGTCCAATGGAGAAAGAGTAACACGCACAGTCATATAATAATATACAATTATGTGATTCCAATGAGGTGAATACGATGTTTTATGGACCAGATAGAACCAATATTCACCGAGGCCGAAGGCCGGGGAGTGAGACAAAACTCGTATTGCAATTGGAATCTATTTTATTACTATGAAACATATCTTTTATTATATGACTGATGGCGAATATCCCGCGTGTGATTGGTTCTTTGGCGGTCATGTGATATATCACAAAAAGCTGCTGTTACCTGCCAGAATGTTATATTCGCAGATCAGGGCTAATGTAACTTTGATACGTCACTACCGAAGCCGGTCGCGCGACTGACGTCAATTCAAACTGCCCAGTAACGCGGCTGACGCCTCGTTCCAACATGCGTAATGGGGAGATATTCCTAACGAAAAGGTTCAGAATAATCATCTTTCCAATATATATTTCATCCAGCCAATGCAAATTCAAACGTATTTCGATTGTTTCATATAATAAAACAATTATGGAATTCCAATTCGGTAAATACTATACAATTACAGTCTTTTGATGAGGTCAATATGTGGTTTTGTGGACCTGAGAAAACAATATTCACCGAGGCCGAAGGCCGAGGTGAATATTGTTTTCTCAGGTCCACAAAACCACATATTGACCGATATCAAAAGACTATAATTGTTTTATTATATGACACTGACGTCTCCTTCTCGTTAAATTGGTGAAAGTAGTTAGAATATAGCATATAATAAGGTATTTTCTTTGCTCCCGACGATCTCGCCAGCCAAATTGTACACCGACGGCCAATCCAACGACTATTTTCATTGGCTGAGCAGACGCATACGTCACGCCGAGTCAATATCACATTTATGGACCCGCTTCGGAGTCAATATGGAAAATTAACGACAGCCACGTGACGGCGAATGGTCCAATGGAGAAAGAGTAACACGCACAGTCATATAATAATATACAATTATGTGATTCCAATGAGGTGAATACGATGTTTTATGGACCAGATAGAACCAATATTCACCGAGGCCGAAGGCCGAGGTGAATATTGGTTTTCTCTGGTCCATAAAACTTCGTATTTACCGAATTGGAATCACATAATTGTTTTATTATATGAAACAATCGCAATTGGTTTGAATTTGACGTTGAATTTACATACTGAATGTACGCATTAAATATTCAAGGAACCATTATGAATATTGTGAAGATTTTCTTTTAAAAAATCTCCATAATTGTGTCTGATCACGCAACTGCCGCCAGCCGCACAATAGGTGTTCGAAGTGACGTCAGTCGCGTGATAGGCTTCCACAGTGACGTCAACAAAAGTTATATTCACCGACCGGTGAATATAACATTTTGGCCGGTGAATATAACTTTTTGTGAGATATCACATGACGTTCAGTGAACCAATCAAATGACAGAATCATTGCTGGTCATATAATAAAATGTATTATCTCGTGCATTCAGCATTACGAATCAAATTTATTCCCTGCTGAACCCTCATATTTACCCAGCCTTTTACAAAGCCGATATTTTTCGCAATTCATAGGAATTCCAGGGCTTGTGCATAAGGTTTTAAGAAGGCGATTAAGGATTTCCCCATGTTAAATTGTCATTTCATTTTATAAAAGTCGCTACCAACCTGTAACCATCTCGGTCATCTATACGCGGTAAGACTGGCCCTGGGGTCGTGTGTATCCATTTTTCAGCCTACTTTCGGCAACTACAAGAGGGAATTTCCAGAAACAAAACCACGTGACTTCGTCAGCCAATCAGTTAAAGTCTACCGACGTTACCCCAACGTAACCCGCCATTTTCGAGTCATGTGATGTTCTACTTGTTCAAAATTGCAGAATTTGCGTACACTTCGCCATCCATAATTAAGATGGCTTGCGAATCGTGTGTCTCCATTATTGCGGAGCGATATCCGGTACTTTACCGGATTCTGTTCGGCCTTCATCCGGCGGAGAACAGACTCGAGGAATCTGATAAATTACATGTTTTCATATCACTTCTGAAACAGATATTGCCTGAGCTTACAAAATATACAGGTATGTATAACTTTCGTATCATCCAAGAGGTGTGGTGGATCTGTAATTTTGAACAAATAGGACATCACATGACTCAAAAATGGCGAGTTACGTTGTGGTTACGTCGGTAGACTTTAGCTGATTGGCTGACGAAGTCATGTGGAAATTCCTGGAAATTCCCTCTTGCAATTGCCGAAAGTAGGCTAAAAATGGATACACACGATCCCAGGGCCAGTCTTGCCGCGTATAGATGAACGAGATGGTTACAGGTTGAAATTGCAGATCTACCACACCTCTTGGATGATACGAAAGTTATTCATACCTATATATTTTGTAAGCCCAGGCAATGTCTGTTTCCGAAGTGGTATGAAAACATGTAATTTATCAGATTTCTCGAGTCTGTTCTCCGACGGATCAGGCCGAACAGAATACGGTAAAGTACCGGATATCGCTCCGCGATAATGGAGACACACGATTCGCAAGCCATCTTATGGATGGCGAAGTGTACGCAAATGAGTCGCTACAAAATATTCTCGAACACCAATCAGACTCGTTTAATCAGCGATAAAAAGCAAAAGCATATACTTCTCCATCCTCCATAATGCAGGTCTGTACGGGGATTTGATAGACGAACCAGGAGTTGAGATGATGATACCTCTCGTAAAAACTGTTTTAATAGTGGAAAACCAAACTACATGTTGGTTGACTGATCGATTGACCCCAAAACACTTTCTGGCCATTGTTCAAAGGGGTCTTCTTGAAATTCAGGCAAAGTTTGGGCCTTCGTCTGCTACACGAGTAGAACCTAAATATAGAACCAGATTTTTTTAAAGAACACTATAAAGAACGAAACTTGCTTCCACGTAGAACCAGATATGGTTCAATGTACGTAGAACAAAATATTCTGAAGAACCAAGAAGAACCAAGATGCCTAAGAGTGTATATTGAAACTTATTCTATGCCGTATAAAAACTCCTTCAAATTGTATCAGCTTGTAAACATGGGCCGTGACACGTCTCTCCTATCTCAGTGTGTCCGAAATTTTATATCACATTCTCGTTTCCATGGTTATGCAATTAGTTTGTGATGCCAGAAGCTAAGTTCTTACATCCGCTTTGTGCTCTTTTCCCCAAATCCCATATTGCATCGGTCTACTTCATTTTACTGAAGGAGCCCTGTGGTCGTTCGTGAAAGCTTTGATGATCCTCTCCATCGGTTCCTTCTGACAGATTCAATGACTGAGAAATTTGAAGTGCCCATGGAAGACATTTACAGTGCATGCACACTGATTTAACGCTTATTGTCACAACTATTGCATTTTGTTTCATTTGCGAGAATTGTTTAGGATCTAAAGAGCGCATCACATCGATCCTGGACGGCAATTTTACAGGCCACACCTCCGACTAATATAACAATGAATATTTTTCTAACGATTGGTTTATAAACCCAGTATGCCTTTTCCGCCACAGGAAAGAAATGTGATATGGTGGCATCAGTGATCTTCAAAGTTAATAACGGTAGTCAGCCATTTTATACTTTCTGCTCGTTATCTGGTCCGTGTGGAAATATACGGTACAAATTTTTTCAAAGGTCATCTCAAATGTTATTCGCCGAGGGATCTTAAGAGCCGAATTCCCCATTTATTAACAGGACGGTGGTTATTAATTTGCTTCCAACTTCAAAGCCAGTCCAACTTCGTCGTCGCTGATTTTAAAATACCAGGTACGAGAAAATTGTCCTTATACATATTATAATAATTGTAAAATCAAATCTGCGAACAAGCGCAGGAATAAAGGAAACAGCAGAAATCTGCTGTAGAAATTGCCAACTTTGCTCAATTACACTGTAATTGCGTGCCTTGATCGAAAACTAATTCCAATATGTTTAAGATTTCATATTTAATCATTCGAGAATTCTCAGAAATATAACTTAGTATATAAGTATAACTTGTCTCTGTGTTTTTTGTGCCTGATATTAAAGCTCGAACAACATTTTTCATTCTACCGAATAACTATAATAGAGAAACTCACTCTAGAGAATAGAGAATACCCAATAACGGCATGGTCAAACTTTCCATCCACATAGTCGACGGCCTGTCAGGTGTGAAAAATAATAGTACCTCAATCGTGGAGTCCCGGGTGTGAGAAGAAACCGGACGCAAATTTCGTGATCTGATTGAAATATTGTAGAAAGCGAAGTTACTCACGCACTCACTCACTTCACTCACTCATATTTCTTCACATTTTTTTGTCTTGTTATGCATAAAACTACCTATAATTAAGATAATTATTTCCCAATTTATTATGTAGTTTTTCCTGAGAATATTTGCATAAATAAAAAAATCGAACAAAATGAACTAAAAATGTGTTTTCTGAATATGCCGTCATTGTGACCGCATAGGATTGGCCATCTTGAAATATATTGTAGAAAGTTTCAGCCCTCTAGCTCAATGGGTAAATAAAGGTGGGGTGGGGGGGGGGGGGGATTTCTCCCTCACACAGTTATGGGTAAGCCCAAAGAGGCCCAGACCTGACAGGATTACCTGGATATTTATTAACGCAGATGGAGCTAAATAAATCGTCACTGTTTAGTGTAAGGAAAAATAAATTACATAAGTGAGAGGAACTGTGGGAGCTGTAGGTGGGTACTTCAACTTGAAAATAATGGAATCTATAGGCAGTAACATTTCAAGAGCTAGTGGTTTGTCTAGGAAAACAATTATCACTTGATATCGCTTTGGTTTTATGGACGTGAAATTTAGGTGCCCCAGACCCTTTCCTCATTTTTTTTTTTTTTTTTTTTGCAATGATGCCTTTCTACGCTTAGAGAACTCATCCAGCCTGTATAAACCCAAAGAAAGCCATAATTAAAATCTTGTCTATACAAATATTACTTTGGAGCAGATCCCTTTTCCCCGTTTCCCAACGTTCATATCACAATTATATTGCCATGGTTAGCTTAGCATGTGTTGCAATTTAGCCGTTCTGAGCAGTTTCTACACGTCAAAATCCTGTGGAGTTAGCCATCCAACTTAGTGAAGGAGCCTCTTCATCGATTATTTTGGCAGATTCAATCACTGTGAAAGTGACCCATTTAGGACCGTTTTCACATTTTCAGCTGGTTAAGCTGAAAAAAGATGTAGCAGTTATAAAAAAAGGAGGGAATCGTTACAAATATCCATATTTTGCGTAAGGGTGCACTTCAGCTGCTCTGTATTCACTTTTCATGTTTTGACACATAGAGTTTTCTCCCCTTGATGGTGAGCGGGGCTTCTCATGGGCTGTGGCATTGAAATGAGCAAAAAGGGAAGAAAATCATCGATTTCCTCTCATCCAAAGAATGAATAAATGGTTTTCATGTGAATTTTAATGAAATGCACCTGCTGCATTCAGAAAAAATACATTTGAATATATGCCTACACATAATTACTCGGTTCCTGTGAAACCGACATCGCATGAAATCACCCCATAAGGCCCCATAAAAAAAATGCCTTGTTTCCCATCACTGACTTTTCAAATAGACGGACGGGCGGTCCTTTTTTATTTTTTATTTTCGGAAGGGCATAGAAATGGTTCAGTTCATTCAAGAATCCACTGATATTAAGATAGTGATAGTCTAATTTGGTCCTAAATGAAATACAATTCATTATAAAGTTTCATTTTGTACACAGTCTTGCTAAAGATTGAATAAATAAATTGGATAAATCGGCAAAAATCCCATGGCGTTTGTATTTCCATTCTCACCTCCTGCATACTGCTATATGTGAGGTCATCTCATTCTGATTTCGTAGTCGCAAACTCTCCATTCCTATGCAGGTAGACAGAACTCGAAAGATGGTAATGATAAAATCTGAATCATTGTGATTTGAAAGGAAAACAATTGTGGGTGTTTTATTCCAGCAGGAATCAATAAGCTGAGCTATTCTCACGAAATGGAGAACATGACGATCATGAATTGACGATCATGAATATTACCTTGGGCAGTCATACCACAAAGTTCACCAAGCATGAAACTATATATCACTGGGGAATAGAACAACGTAAGTTCTTCAACGGAAAATACATATCAACTACATGTATATACATATATGCAGTGACAATGCTGCAGATGTTGTATTCCTGTGTTACTACTATACATTTATATACCACTAAAAATTTATACACAAACGGAACAAAAATGAGATTACAACCCTAAAATTGCAAACAGCGCGACAATATCACGGACATGTCGCCTTGATTACAGCGAAGATATACTTGTCATTGAAAGACCTTCAATGAGGTCCAATTACAGATAAAAAAAATAACAGAATTATTATCAGTCTTGGGTAGGACGACTAGATAAACAACTTCAGTATCTTCACACACAAAACAGTCAAGTAAGAAGTCTCGATCCAGGACAGTATCTAATAATCATGACATTCAATGGCGCACAGAAGAAACATCAAGTTGCGGGCAAGGCCCGGGTAATCACACAAGGTAAGACTGTCGCGTATAAAATCTTGACATCATCCCAGCTCCTCTGCCACAACAAGCATTCGTAGCGCGCCACAGCAGTCGCTGGTGTGAACCCAAGTCTGTTCAGCCTTATTTTCATACCAAAAGAAACACCAACAAGGCAGGTGAGAAAAAAATAAAAAATAAATCGGGGCGGGCGAAAAAATCGGGGCGGGCGGTGATGGGAAACAAGGCATTTTTTTTATGGGGCCTAACGACAAAAACAACAAAAACTGGCATTTTTAATGTCACACACGTTGAAACTGTTCATTGCACACGACCTGCTTTTATAAGTACGTCAACCAGCATGGTCCCAAAATTGACTGTGTGAGCTGTACTCATATTATAAAAGTGACATTTCCGGACTATACCCCATGGACATTCTGGTGGGAATCTGCGGCTTACTGTTCAGTGTATCCTCAGTCAAATGGACCCTAAATGGATTTTTTTCTTGTGGAGCAAACTGTAGAGTGTGGGTATTTAGTCGGTCCGTCTCACGCTGTATAGGTGGCGTTGAGACGTGGGTAGAACCCTATTGAAGCTCTCCTGGTGTAGAGTTAGGCTGGCGTGGTTATTATCGAAAGTCACGTCAATTTGCGCATAAACTCCCATCATTCGTTTTGCAAAACCTCGGCTTTCTTTTAACATCCGCTCTGGGGATAGCATAGGCGATCGGACACCCCAATGTATATTCCCGTCGTCTTTCTGTCATTTATGTTGAAGGGACACTGTTTCTTTACCTACACTTTGAATGTTATTGTTGTTTTGTAATCCCACCTTCCGCTCTTGATGCTAAACATGATGCTTGCTCGTCAAAAGTTTGAGTTGGAATGCCCGATCTTACCATAGACCGAAGCACGTATTTGGTCTGTTGGACGATTTCATTAGCTCTCTATTTCACTGGAGAGCTCTTCCATTGGTTTGTATTCTGAAACACTGAATGGCTATAATTGGTCATATCCCATGTCACTGGTTCACTACAACTCGATAACTGGCTGACCTAAGCCACCTAGGTTACAAGTAGATTTTTCACATTTTTGTTCAAGCACGGGGCATTGATAGCCCATTGTCTATGCTTGTATTTTTTCTTCTTCTTTTTTAATTCAACAACATCAACAACAACGTGAGAACAACCGCGTGAGAACTAGTCCAGAATGAAGCTTGTACACTGGAATGGTCTTCTGCTCAGTCATTCAGTGTAATTGTCAACATAGCTGTGTGTGTCACACTGGTAAGGTACCATCTTCATCATGTACAGTTCGGGGATCGAGCCTAGCGAAAATGAAGTGTCGACACCACTTTTCCTCGTTCGAATGTGGCCCGGTGTCGGTCTGTCGGCAGTACCACGGCTCACCGCACACACCAGTGCTCTGACGACGCCGTATCACTCGTACCAAACACGATGTCGGTCTACATGATTAAAGATTTGCGTGATTTAATCTCCCTATTCCCCTTTCACTGGGGAGACGCGTAACAGGAGCATTGATATTCCCAACTATGTTGACCACACCCAAATAGATGCAGGGTCTGTATAACCCCACCTTCAACAGCATCAACTGGAACTTTTGATTGTGTTCGTTGAACGCCTCGTCGATGGCCCACCTCATTCATGAACGGGAAGATAATCCTGTTGGCCTGGTTTCGGGCTCTCGTCCAATTCACCATCGTATCGTAAAAGACCGTGGCGGCGGTACTGATCTTGAGGGCGTGTTAATGTATAGATCTTGTTCTCGTACACGACTTTATACCACACCGTGTCCTTTTGCACGCTGTACCACGTATTCGGGTACTAAATATCTGTACATGTCACTCGACAAATATATGTAGGTTTATTTGCCTTGGTGGGTAATTTAAGCCATACGACGTCGGGCATTACAGATTAATTTCTCTGGGTATTCTTGCATTTACCAGGTTTCCCCATGTTAAGGCGTCCACGATGCTCATCCATTAAGATCACATGAGTTGTTTCAGCTGATCTTTCATCACAGCTTTCGGGCTAACGTATCTAATTCTGCTTAAGCAGGTGCTAGGTGCCTTGTGGAAACTTCAGTCTCCACGTGAACAGCTGCAATGAAAGCGCGGCTGAGATACTAAGGTTACGTCCGAGAATTCACCGTATTCTCGGGTCTGAATGTTAGGTGCCGATGGATGCTTTCCTGTAGGGTCATATGGTCGCTTTTTAGTTGCCAGACGTCGTCAATTTTCCCCATCTCTTGCCTATCGCTTCAATACACCAGGTCATATTCCCATCGTCCATGGAGATGTAACGAATGCGACAGTTACGTGACATAATGGTCTATTGTATTGTCCGGGAGCAGCTTGGGTGAGCTATTTCTAGGCAGCCTGGGTAAAACATGACGACTCTCGTGTTAATGGATGCCCCATACCTCGGAAGTCGGGAATCGACGAGCACATGTCACGGATCTCGTTCGTCGTGGTGCTTGGGGCGGTGGCTCAGGCGTCTGCTGCTGCTGCATCCATTGCCAAACGCTGTGGATTTCCGATAGTTTCTTGTGACACGTGTCTGTCAACCATTGAGCAAAAACCTGCCATCCTTTGGGGACCATATGTATCATTCACCAAATCCATCATATAGGTGCCAGGCACCACTTGCATCTGGACCAGAAGTTCACCATTCTCATCCCAGGACATGTTCGGATTATCTTTCACCCTATCCAACAACAAGTCACTCTTGCTCTGGGACGTAGCAGGTAGACTCCTCATGACGTCTACTGGGCTTTGGTTGTGCTGGCTGCATGAATTGTACTGGCTGTGCGACTGGCGCTGGGGTTCGTCCAGTTAAGGGAGAATTGTATTGCCCCATGAACATCCAGTTGGAGCGCCTGATTTAACAGTTGTACTTCTCACTGTCGCTTAATTCCCATGGTTGTGAAATCTGACTGATCTCTTCATCGCGCGTGTTCAATGTCTTTACAATATGTAGGGTCGGGTATGGAGATTGCAGCGCCACTTTTTCCGTATACCCCTTCATCGACCGAATAATCCACCCAGTATTGGGCCTAGCACGAAGGGAGCCAAAGGTGCTAAGATGGCGCGGAGAAAACCGCCTTTCTACGAGACTTCGTTGAAGACTTATGAGAATTTCGCACCAGAGTTCGAAAGCCTGTCTTGTGCTTGGCCTCTGAGCGTAGGTCAGTTGCACGTTGCCTTTTATAGGTTGTATCCGATCACACATAGACAGCGTACAAGGTCGCGGTCTGCGCTACGAACAATGTAAGCGAGCCAAATCGGGCCAGCAGCGTTGGCAATGTCACCTCAAAACCCACTAGTGCTTTGTGCGTTTTGGGATTCGCTGTCTTCAGAGACGGTTGTCCATTAATTAAACACAGTGATTAGGCCCATTTTTATAGACGCGGGTTGACGGACGTTGGTGCCGTTAAGGCAGGGGTTGACGGGCGTCGACGAGCGTTGTCGAGCGCCAACGCCTTATCGGTCAGCTGCATAAATTAGGTCCCCTACATTAGTCAAGGTGGATGCCGTAGTTCTCATAGTGAAATGAGGAGAATGACAACGTGTGGAGTGTTTATAGTGAGACGTTTTTGATCTTAATGGTGCGTTAAAACATGTGTTTCTTTTGAGCCATCGCTCTGACATACTGTGCTGTCCACCTCATGCCGGGGGGAGGGGTTAACGTTGTTCGTTCGGTTTCCGTATGGACGGGATCCTTGTCCAGCAATTTCATATGGGTCACGAGGTCAACATACTGCTGACGTAAAACCCGTCGTAATCTGGGTACCAGTATTTCATGGGCTAAAATTGCGGTTTCCTCTTTCGAATACGCTGTGGTGAAACTTGTGTTCTGTGGTCTGCAACGTCTCTCTCACCTCGGCGTCCATGCTTTCTTTAAACAGATTCCTCCATAGCCTCGTGTTCACGTTGTGTTCATTCCATTGTACGACTAGATTAGCCCTTTCTATGCTACTGACCTCACTGTGTAACCATTCTCGTCATCTATATACAAAAGGGTTCATACAGTGTAGGCCTGCGGACATGTTATGATGACTAAAACCAACGCGCATAACGAACATTTTATCTCGGAACAAATATCCTTCCTTTATTACCGTCGACGCCGACTTGTTCTGCTGCTCTGGAGTCGCCATTTTGCTGCCATGTGCGTGGGCACAGCTTTGTCACATGGTCGCGCATCGCAAGTTGATTGGCTATAGTAGGAGGATGTTCCAAGAAATGTTCTAAGTCACCGCACACAGATTACAAAAACTATGTTCCAGGACAAAACATATTCGCAATAAGCCCAACGCACATTTCGAACATTTTGTTGTATTAGAACAAAAACAGTCTTTCGTGATTTTGCCTGTTTTTGTTCCTGTTCTACGCACACAGCGAACTTTTCATCTCGGAACAGCCAGAGCTCGTTCTGCTGCATTCGCGACTGCTCGGCCTATTCCGTAGAAGTCATAGTACCTCGCGCATTAATGGTGTAGGGATTTTACACCTCTCAGGTGTAAACCGTGATCCGCCGCACGTGAGGCACACCGCATACCATAGAATGTATTTCCGCTTATGTAGTCCTCATTGTATTCTCCTTTATCACATAACTGTGTTGTTATTCAGTGACATAAAGCCATGACGTAAATATCGTATGTAACTAGTGACATATCACTTTCAAACAAGCTGATTGGATAGTACATGTAGCGTGAGAAAATAAATTACTACGCTTGGTGGTGACGTCATTGAACTATTTTTCCCATTGATAAAATTTTACTACGAAATACTATGTTTACAAGTCCAACAACAACATAGATATCTGCAAGACGATAATTTTATCCAGATACATGCATCGACCTGCATACTATAATTGTCAATAGCCAGACAAGCAGCAATGATCGGCAATGCATTATTTCGACAATTTTGAGCTTCAAATTTTAAATGTATTCACGTACCGTAGTCCGTCATTGTTTTTTGGCGAATCGAGTCAGCCCGCCATTTTGTGTACCGTACCGTATCCCGTCAGATCTCGAAAGTGAACGTTTGTTCATTCTTTTGCAATATCTGCATGTATTCTTCCCTATGTTCTTGCAATAGATCTTGATGATTAGAGACTTCAAACGCATTACGTAACGTATTCTGAATACGTTTCAAAATGATCTTGTCAGCCTGGCATGTCGTCACCTCGCTGAGAACTCGCCATCATGTCGCGCGCATGTTGACATGCAGCGAACACGAGTGTAACTCATGCCATGACATGATCCAAAATAAATAATGTATGAAGAACAGCCAATTAACAAATTACACTTATTTCATTTTGTTGTGAAATGGTCTACGATATTTTGAAACACTGTGAAAACTGAACAGCCTTAAAAGGGAGGTGCTCAATCTCTGTTGCATTTTGGAACTATATCGGCTTAGCGTATAGAACAACTTGTAAGGCTATGACGCGCCTGAGCCAGGGCCGTTTTTTCGTCGAGAATGAAACAAAGAAAATAATTTTGAGTTGGATTTGATAATGAAATCTTTTGAATTATTGCGTTTATAATTTACTAAAAAATAGTTATGTGATAAACAGAATCTTACACTCGTGGCAATTTAATATGAAAGTTATGACACTCGTTGAGTAAGTTTTATATGTTGCTCGCTAAAGCTCGCAACATATAAAACTTACTCAGCTCGTGTCATAACTTTCATATTAAATAGCCACTCGTGTAAGATCCTCTATTTATCAGGAGATAAAATATATATCTAAATGAATTGGTTATTCCCTTGGGTCTACCTGTGAAGGATCAGATGTGTTTCTTTTGGCTTTTCATCTCAAGGCGACCTCCATGGCAACGGAAGTCATACTGCTGACATGCGCTGCTCGGAGTTAAGGCCTAATAATGTGCCTGCAAGGAGTTTAAACATGGATGCCAATATGGATTCTTACCACTGATGGGCGAGATCAGTATAACCTACACATACTACGAGACTGATTCTGCTGCTCCGAAGCTGCCATTTTACTGGCATGTTGTCCGCCGTCCTCTATCACTGCAGCGTGCGTATTAATGGCCACTGCCACAATACGGTCCCAAGAGGTAGGTTCTTCCTTACTCTCTAATGGACGACGGCTTAATTATGAATGACGGACCAGACGCTTGTAATTCCTTGGACGTAGCCTGACTATCTGAGGTCATGCGCTCCGTATCAGTCTCTGCATCAATCTCTGCATCGTTATTTGTCTCAGTGGGCTCATCGGCTTCTAGCCACTCGGTACCTAGATGTATATTCCTCTGGTGTAGCATCATATCGTAGTGTCTGGTAAAGGTGCATCCACACTAAAGGCAACGATAAGCCATGTTGAGATGTCTAACGTCGACTGTGCTCATCTGTCCGTTAGACCTATTTTTATAGACGCGCGTTGACGGTCATTGATGCCGTTAATGTAGGGGTTGCCGACGGGTGTCGCCGGGCGTTGTCGGACGCCAACGCCATATCGGTCAGCTGCATAAATTAGGCCCCCTACATTAGTCAACGTGGATGCCGTAGTGCTCATGGTGAAATGAGGAGAATGGTCTCGAGTGGGGTGTTTATAATGGGACGTTTTTTATCTTAATGTGTTTCTTTTGAGCCATCGCTCTGACATACGCAGCTGTCCAGCTCACGCCTGGGATTTTCAACATTAACGCTGTTCTCTCGATTTCTATGTTGACCGGATCCTTGTCCAACAATTCATATGGGTCACGACGTCAACATACTGCTGACGTAAAGCCCGTCGTAGTTTGGGTACCAATGGGTTATGGGCTAACATTACGGCTTCCTCTTTCGGATACGCTTTGTTATGATTTTTTTTTTCAGTGGCCTCCAACGTCTCGCCATCCTCGGAGTCTATACTTTCTTTGAACAAATCCCTGAATAGCGTCGTGTTCACGTTGTGTTCATTCCTTGTACGGGTTGGTCCTTCACGGTTGGGTGATGAGGGTAATGCTGTGCTGGTTGTACGAAGGGGACGGGCTGCCAAGTGTTGACTCGGTGCATGGCATGAAGGTAGCAGATTCTGACTTTGTGGTGATTCCTCGTCGGGTAACTGGTGGGTCGTCAAATGGGGATCTCCAGGGGTATGAGCTTTTGAGTCTACGAACAGGTAGCCGCGCGGACGACTTGTCGTGGCGTGAAACACCTGCATGAAATGGTCGATGTTCTGAGAATAAAATCGACTACCAAACACACGAATTTGCGCCCTGTCGATGGGATATCGCTGGACGCCTTTTCTCGAGGAAAGAGATTCTGGGTCAAACAGATCATTGACAGATTCTGATGATGGGATCCTTTGGTAAACAAGTCGCACCCATCAGATCATCTAGCACTGCCACGTTGGTCTGCTCGAGTCGAAGAAATACGATTGATCGATATCGTGAGAAACCCCTGAGACGAAGCTCACATTCTGTAACCTTCTAGTTTCGTAGGCGGGCTGCCACTGGCTGCAGCACCAGGCTATATGGGTATAGCTGATGGGTCACAGAATTTGACAGTGATAGAATTTGATCACCCAGGAGGTCTTCCCACATTCCGTCGGGCTGCTGACCGTCATGGTATTCGGATGCTCTACACCACTTGGCAGATCCATAGCGGGTGGACTCATTGGTGTCTCTTGTCTGTGGATCAGTCGAATATGTCTGAGCATATAATATTGTCGTGACGAGATAGTGTCTTCTGAGAGAATACATGTACTCGACATGGTAACAGTTCAGAGGGTGATTACAGATTGAGGCTAATGATATACAAACGACCGTATATGACCACTCACTCGCCCTCCAGCGTTAGTGCGTCGCCGCGTTAAGACGCGCGTTGGGCACGCTTCACGGGCGTTTAGCACGCCTCATTCACTCACACAAACACTTTGTACCCACGAGGGGGGAGGTAGCTCTACCATGGCAAACCAGAATTCAGGAGTTTGTTTCTGCATGCATCTTCAAGGTTCACTAGTCGCTCCCATGGGTTAGTATATAGGGGTGTAGGTAGGCATGGCCAAATTAAAAGCAACATTAAAAGGGCGGTGGAAAACGATGCCGGAGTACTGACAAGAAGTCATATGACCCCACAGACAAATATGCTGACTGCATACTTCTAACACATCACAAGAACCAAATGTGATCCCTGTGATGATTTGTATCCCAGCCACGCTTTGAATGTAGCTGTTCATGTGGACATCTGTAACATGACCACTCGGCTCCTAGCACTTGAGCGATATTAGATACAAATATTTTAGAGCCGTGATGTAATTGTCCTATTAAGTCATATGCTGGCTACCATTGTGTTATGGGCTAAACTGCGGTTTCCTCTTTCGGATACGCTTTGTGATGAAATTTGTTTTCTGTGACCTCCAACGTCTCGCCCACCTCGGGTTCTATACTTTCTTTGAACAAATCCCTCAAAAGCCTCGTGTTCTCGTTGTGTTCATTCTCTTGTACGGGTTTGGGTTGGTCCTTCACGGTTGGGTGGTGGGTTGGTTGTATGAAGGGGACGGGTTGGGTAGTGGCCCGCAGGACCGGCGCTGCCAAGTGTTGACTCGGTGGATGGCATGAAGGTAGCAGATTCTGATTTTGTGGTGAATCCTCGCCGGGTAACTGGCGAGTCGTCAAACGGCGATCTTCAGGGATATGAACTTTTGAGTCTACGAACAGGTAGCCGTACGGACGACTTGTCGCGGCTTGAAACACCTGCATGAAATGGTCGATGTTCTGAGAATAAAATCGACTACCAAACACACGGATTTGCGCTCTGTCGATGGGATATCGCCGGACGCCTTCTCTCGAGGAAAGAGATTCTGGGTCAAACAGATGATGGACAGATTCTGATGATGGGATCCTTTGGTAAACAAGTCGGCGATGTGTGAATTGTCCTTGACCGCACCCTTCAGGTCATCTAGCACTAACTACCACGTTGGTCTGCTCGGGTCGAAGAAATACGCTTGATCGATATCGTGAGAAATCGCTCGGATGAAGCTCACATTTTTTAACCTGAGGCAAAACATATTCGCAACAAGCCCAACGCACACAGCGTACATTTTGTTGTATTAAACGAAAACAGTCTTTCGTGATTTTGCCTGTTTTTGTTCCTATTCCCCACACACATCGAACATTTCATCTCTGAACAAACATCCAGCATTCGTTCTGCTGAATTCGCGACTGCTCGACCCATATCGTCGAAGTCATAGTATCTCGCGCTTTAATGGTGTAGGTGTTTTACCCCTCTCAGGCGTAAACCGTTATCACACTGTGGCAGGGGAATGTCAGCATCAAAACTTTTGTCCGAAATTTTCAGTATAGACTATCAGTAGCTTGTATTTACCGTTTTTGACCGCGTGCAACGTTTCACCATTTGTAATTTTTATTCAAATTTTCTACTACTGTTTCGTGACGGCATTCTTTACCGTCATCACATGAAACATACTCAAATTAAAAAAACTTAAACAGTTTTTATTTATATTTTATCGCTTGGAACCTTTACATTCTCTTTAAAATGTTTCTATGCTTTCAAAAACAAGACCATATTATTTCCCCTTGAAGTGTGGCCCAGTGGTTTGGAGGCATACGGTGTTCCCAATTTCACCCAAAAACACTACAACAAACAAAACGTATGGTAGTCCAGTTCGAAAACATGAGAATATTCCCATTTATGTATATTCAGAGCCGTTGGGAACAGAATTAAACTGTTTCATCGAACCTATGTGATTATAGACATAAATATACCGGAAATGGTAAATAAATGCCGGTGACGGTAAAGACATTTCGGAGTCATACTGAGTTTACCTAAACCAAACGACCCACACAATGTTTTGCTATTCAAGTTTATTCTTCATAAAACATTAAAACAATCTATCAAGCTGAGACTGTGATAAAATCACTTCGCAATTGTCCAGTATATATCTCCCATTCATTGACGTGATGGGAACTGCATCGATTTGAGTTGTCGTTGATACAAATTAACATAGTAGCAATTAAACAATACGAAACATGAGTTCCAAATTTAAAACGTTGATACGCGACAATAAAACTTTCTCTAATTAAGGAATTTACGCATTTTATGTAGCATAATACCGCATTGAACAGTATCAACATAGGAATCAATAGAACTTCGGTGTATTGACTTACCTGGTTAACTGGAACGGACACTCACTCGAGTCTCTCGAACCCCACCATACTTATATATTAAATAGGATTGCACAATTAGTGGAAATTCTTCGTTCTATATATATATTGGATGATAATGAAATCAGCTGTATTTCACAACATAGTGTAAGACTATCTCGGGATTGTAAAACCGTTCACCATTGGCTGTGACGCTATGTGACATCGCACGGGGGGGAGGGGGGGGATCCCCGAACAGACTGGTATTGCACAATTAGCCAAAATTCTACATTACCGATTTGATTTTAGGAATACCAGTTAATAAGGGGATATACAACTCAACGTATAACATCATACGTGAGAATCCAGTTAATAACGGTATACACAACTCGATGTACAACAAACCGGTCAACCACTCATTAGAGACCAGCGGTAAGTCTTACTTATTACACGAAGCCTTCTCCCCCTAAAAGAGTTAGGAAAAAATGCTTAATACATAATTTAAAGATCTCATCTCGAGAAACGCGACGGAACAAACGGCGATTTCGTATCTACATTCGATTAGTCCATATATTTATTAAACGAGTTAGTTGGAACGGATAATCCCTCTCTTAACCAACATATAGCGAGCCTATCTCAGGATTGTCAGTATCAGCGATATTGCGCAACATAGTGCAAGACTATCTCGGCTTTATTGGTGGTGGAACCGTTCACCCATTGACTGTGACGTCACACCGGGGTAATCCCCGAACAGACTGGTATTGCACAATTAGCCGAAATTCTTCGTTCTATATGTATGTACTACGACCTATTTATGACGTCATAGTGACGTTTTTTTATTTTATTTTTTTTATTTATTTTTTATTTTATTATTTTTGTTATTTAATTTTTTATGATGTCATAGGCTTCCATGGCTTCCATGTGCTCGAACCCCCTTTTCATGTTCTACTTCCGTATACCAGTTGCGCGGGTCGTTGACAGCAGATGGAACAGCTGATCTATTGCTCTTCGCTCACGTTTAGCGAGAGTTGTCTGGAAGAATATTAAATGTTCATAACTAGACAATTTTCGACCTGAAGTTGCCAAAATTATCATAAATGTAAGCTTTTAGATCTCATAAAAAGAGTGCTTCGGTTCTAGGTTAGATTTCATATACCATTATTTCGAGGGTTTCTTTGTGAAGATTATTTGAGATTTCTTATATCTCTTGTTTGCGAATAGTGATATACTGAACAATTGAAATACAAACAAGTTTTGAGAAAAGGTTCGGAAAATTCTGTTCAACCGACTTGTTCATGTTTTTTCATCCAAATAGGCGTACAATATATTACCATATTTGATTTGATTAGAGCACACTGTTTCTTTTATCGAAAACGGTTGCACGAGAGTTGAGCACGAAATCGTCAATCTATTGCTTTGTTCAGTGATCGATTGCAATCTTAATAAATTAATATCCTATCAATGCTCCCCAATCGTAGGCCTACATGTCGCAATACAGGATCTTACGTATTTCAATTGAATTTTGTGTCCTGAGCGCCTATACCATGGATATATAATAGCATTATGACATCATGGTCGCATCTGGACTAATCCACTTGCAGTCGGGAAGGGCAGATAGGGTCACAGTGTCCGTTTACCCTAATGTTTACACAAAGACCAGTCCATATATCTACCCCGTATTATGATGCCACAATTTTGGGATCGCGGCAACATGAAAAGACAAATCCCCCCCTCTCCCCACCAGCACGGCGTCTAAGTCGACTAAGCCAACCAAAAGTTCTCTATCATTAATGCTCCCTTCAAACTGGGACGAGTATAGAGGGATATGAAACGCGGCTCCTCTCTTTGAACTAGGGTTTGTCTCGCTAATTGATATGTTAGTGAGTGATTAGTGATTGGTTAATTAGTACGCCTCGTCACTGATTGGCTTTTGTGCGCAAAAGACCGTCACGTGTGCTTTGCTGCGAGTCCCGTCCTGTTTCGCTGGTCAATGCTGGGCGAATACACGTGCTTGTCAACAAGGCTCCATTAACGTGAACGCCAGTCAACTCAATTTAGGCCAAGCTTAAGATTGATGACAAAAAACAATCCTTTACAGCTTAACGAGTGGCAAAAGGAATACATCATGCAAACGACAAGAAACAAAACTAGTGCACAGAGAAAAAAAATCTAAAAAAACATATGACCCAAAAGAGTAGTTCAATCACAAAAACGTACAAGAATTGTGAGATTTGTTCAGAATTCTACATATTTGGCCTTTTTACGATTTTCACGAGCAATTATTTACAAAAACGAAAATGGAAAATTAAAACATTTTGCGTACTGTCAGTGACATGCTTGCATATTTTGCAAAAACTAGCACAGATATACTTCAAACATTGAGATAAATGAGAAGTTTGATCACAAAGAATGGGAAAAATGAGTTTTTCCTTGCCGCTCCAGCCGCTCAGTTATCGGCAGCGCATAGCGGTCGAAAGTTGTCATGAAAATATGCATCTTTTCGATGAAAATCCATCAAAAGTTTCTTCTCTCAAAATAGTACCCGTCTCGATCAAATAATCTGACGCAAATTACTGCAGAAGAACGTCTATAAATCTGGTAAAATCTGGAATGAATTCGTGACGAAAACTAGGCGATGCAAAGGCTCACGCGCGTAGAGCGCGAGACCTGGCAGGCGAGACATACGTTCAGCGTGAGCTCGCGGCGGCGCCTTTGATGTCGGGGTACGTTTTATATCCCTTTAATATTCGTCCCAGCTTCAAAGCACTATGAAGCGTTCACAGGATTGGTTGACACTCTAGCCTATAGTATTGGACCCTGCTTCGTAGGGCCAATGTCTGGCTGATGCAGCAACAACAACATTTTCCCATTTTGACGCCAGATTTTGAAATTGAAAACGAGGCCGCGCTATGTCATCGGTCAACTGAGACAGTCACGTGGTTGTGTATGAAGGTTGGGGTGACTCCTATAAATAGTGATCCAATGAGAATGCTCGTCTTAGTTTAAAATGGCGGAGTCGCATGACCAATCACTGAAGGGGAGACAACTGGAACAGTACGCAGACACTGTCTGTTAAAATCTTGATTTAACAGAGAGTCGTACAGTCCAGTTGACACTCAAGTTACTGCAAGCCTGTTAGGTCCTTCAAGCCACATATCCAAATCGGGGAGCAGATAGGATTTAATTTTCATTAGATTGGATCGATTGCAATCTTAATCTAGGCCTACTGGTACGCACTGGCGTAACCATGGGTTTTTTTAAAAGGAAAATAATATTGTTTGGTCTAGCTCTGGTGTAGCCTTGTTCTATACTACGTGAGAACAAAGCTATCATCAGATCGAGATGTCGAGAAAGTGCCGTGCGCGCAATATCTGCCGAAATAACTGACCATAACCAATAAAATAATTCGATTCTATGTCCATTTACCTTCCATCAAACACCTTGTCTATGAGTGACTGTTGTCATGGTATTGTAGTTTATTATTCGACACTGTGGATATTTCTAGAATAATAGAGCTACGTAGGCTTGTTTACGTGGGTTAATCGCTTCGATCTTTCTAGAAGATTATCTAGGCCAGATGATGTAATGCATATTCGAGAGGCTTCTTGATTTGGTGGAATGTACTGGAATTCCACATAGAGCATAAATAGCCCGACAGTCAGTCATTCTTGGGGGGGGATTCAAACGTCTTTTCGGTGGGTGCATTTATACTGTCTTGTCTGAAATTACGGACTGCTGGATTGTATATTCGTGCGAATTGACTCTTGGCACTGTGTTATCTACGCGATTGAACTTTCGGAAACTGGACAACAGGGTGTTGGACTAACAAAATACAGAACAGCGATTTGTGCGGCACGGACTGTATAGAGATAGCGATTTGTGCGGCACGGACTGTATAGAGATTTGCACGTCAGTACGGACTGTGAAATATACACCGGTATAGCATTGAACAGTAAGACTATATTTCTCATTTATTTGTTGTATTGACCTTACTTAATTTGTATATGAATTAATATTGTAAATAAATATTTGATTGTTAATCCTTGACTTCACAAAAGTTTTCTTCTGTTATCGTTTATGACGTAACAGAAATTGAGGGCCTGCCCGCGAGCTTTGTTTACTTTACGGCTGCGAGCTGATCTGCTTTCCAACATAGTTCTAAATTGGTACATTGTCTGAATTTGTGAAGTCAGACAGTTTGCCTCAGAGCCTAGTCAGGAGGAATTTAACGAACTACGCAAAGACGGTGTGTTCGCGTTGTGTAAATTCATACAAATTAAAGTTAAAACATCTTTGAGAAAGCAAGAAATTAAGAAACTCATTATTAAACATTTTGTTAGCAAACAACTTTGGGATGAAAGTGATTTTGATTTAACTGAGGAAACAGCTGATGATTTGGAAATAAAGAAATTAGAATTGCAAAATCAGCTGGTATTAATGAGGTTAGGTTAACCCTACAGGCACATCATATTTAGACCTATATCTCTATAAAAATGAAGCGGGCCTTCTCTCCCGTCGATTGTATGACAAAAGAGATGATTACAATCGCGACATCGTAAACTATCCCTTTCTGGACAGTAATATTCCAGTGTGACCTGCATATGGCGTACACATATCACGCCTAGTAGCATTTGCTAGATCCTGTGTTAAATGTGACGATTTTAATCAACGTCACAAAACATTGTTGCAGAAACTTATAAAACAGGGCTACACCACCAAGCGCCTCCACTCAAAGTTTCTCAAATTTGGCGATACATATCGCATGCTGATAGCAAAATACGAGCGTAGCGTGCAAGATCTATGGCGCTACGTTTCGTAACTTGTGTCTAATTCCGCTTAACCCGGGGCTAGAGGCCGTATGAACCCATGTACTTCAAGATACTCATGGTACTCATATGAACAGTCACAATCAAAGCGTGACTGAGATACATCATTCTTTAGGTGACGACTTTAAAACGAATATTATGGATTAAGAATACTGATCAGCGTTACGGATTTGATATTTTTAGAACATCATGATGTCTTGCCGGCATCATTGAAAACTGTTGATCGCTTCTCTCTTGCAGGAAACAAGCCTATGTTTATGTATACTATGATTGTCTTTTTGAATTTGGTGCTAATACTGATATATGGAATATGGAATAGGTCTTTGGATTATGGACGCGGATATTCTCTAATGGACGACGGCTGAATTATGAATGACGGACCAGACGCTTGTAATTAGAAAAAGAGGAAAAATTAGAGAGAGAGAAAGGGAAGAAATACAGTTTCAGTTAGAGAGAGAAAAGTTAGAAGAAGACAAAGAATTAGAGAGAGAAAAGTTAGCAAAAGAGGAAAGAGAGAAAGAGAAAGAAAGACAGTTTCAGTTAGAAATGAAGCATTTGGAATTACAATCGCAAACAAGTCCTCCTACACATATTTTCTACGTTTTGAGAAAATTGCTCAAAATTTAAGCCTACCTGGTCTGGGGGTGGGGGGGGGGCCGAAATGGCCCCCCTACCAAACTTTCTGCGCTGTCTCCGGAACGACAAAAAATGGAGAGCTGAAACTCCGTGACTTTATAGTTTATCATATTGGGGTCATTTTGAGCCTATTTGCATAACCCCCCGAGCAGAGGATCATGGGTAAATTCGAGATGGCGGCCATGTGGGATCCCAGAAAAGTGATGTTTTTGTCATATTTCTTCAAAATTTCTGCTTTTTCGCGATGAAAAGTGATCAAAAACTATTTTATTTCACATCACATTAATATTTACTAATTTATCATGCAGTTTTTGCGGAGAAATTGCACAAATAAAAAATTCGGAAAATCTGACTGAAAAATCGACCAAAAAATGCAGTTTTTGAAAATAACGTCACTGTGACGTCATCAAGGTGGCCAGCTTGGTTTTTATTCTGGTAGAGCTTGGCTCAAGGGTATACTGTGGTAAGTTTCAGCCCCCTAGCTCAAGGGGTAAGAAAAATAATTAGGGGGGGCCATTTCGCCCCCCCCCCCCAGGCCACAACAGGTCCCAAAAAACCCAGGTCAGATAGGGTTAAACTGGCCAAAAGAAAATTGGAGTTTACTTCTTCAAAGTGTTTTGATTGGAAAGGCAAGGGACATTTACAGTCAATTTACGGTAGAGCAAGCATCAAATTATGATATAGTGAAGGATTTAATTCTTAAAGGTTATGAATTGGTTCCTGAAGCCTATAGACAAATGTTTCGTAGTTGTGAAAAAGAAAACTCTCAGACTCATGTAGAATTTGCTCGTTCCAACGAACAGTTATTTGATAGGTGGTGTGCTTCGGTTAAAATTGACAACAACTTTGAAAGCCTTAGACAGCTTATGCTGGTAGAGGAATTTAAAAGGTGTATCCACGGTGATATTAGAACATTTCTTGATGAAAAGAATGCCAACACTTTAGACCAAGCAGCACGATTTGCTGATGAACTCGCTCTGACACACAAATTATCATTTGTCAATTCTGTTAAGCCAAGTTATAACTCCAGTTATAAAGATCAAAGGTCAAACACAAAGTCTCAGTCACCCGCTTTTAACACTCAAAATAAGTCTCCCGTTTGCAGCTATTGTAAGAGGAACGGCCATTTAATGGCTAATTGTTTTAAATTGAAAAAAAGACAACAAGATCATGCCTTTCAAAAGCCTATTGGTTTCCTCACTTCAAGATCTATACCCAAGCAGGTCAGTGACGTTCACAGTGTATATGACGTTAAGATAGCCAGGGACACTGTACCTATTAGTTCTATCAAGGATAAGGTTGACAGTTTTTCAAATCCTGTTATGGAAATTTTTGAACCATTTATCCACAATGGTTTTGTGTCACTTTCAAGAGATTTTTCTAATGCTACTACTGTGAAGATTTCGCGAGACACGGATGCGTCCCAGTCTCTTTTATTGGCAGATATTTTGCCGTTTTCTGATTCTTCATCTGCAGGCAGTAATGTCCTGATTAAAGGGGTAGATCCTGTAAATTATACACCCGTTCCGCTCCATAACGTTCATCTGTCTTCCGACTTGATTTCTGGACCTGTTACGGTGGGTATTAAAGATAGTTTACGATTTGAGGGTGTTCAGTTACTTCTTGGTAATGATCTTGCGGGAGATAAGGTCGGGCTAATCCGATTGTAACTGACAAGCCTTGTTTGGATCAGATCCATGATCCAGTTGAAGACGAAATTCAAAGTTTGTATCCTGCTTGTGCAGTTACTAGAGCCATGAGTAAATTGGCTGAGGAGTCTGAAAAGTCTCATCATCGATGACGTTTGTTTGGCTGACACTTTCGTGTGTTTAAATGATGAGGCTGATAAGCCACATTTTGATAGCAAATTGAAATGTTCTAATGACAACATTTCAAAATCACAGCTGGTTAATGAACAGCATAGTGACAAGGACATTTCCAAGTTGTTTGACAGGGCAGTAGATGAGTGTGATCTAACTCAAGAGCCTGTGTGTTACTTTTGTAAGAATGGTGTTCTTATGCGCAAATGGCGACCGCCAGATGTGTCACCTGATAATGAGTGGGCAGTTAAGTATCAGATTGTGGTACCAAAGTCATATCGTTCAGATATCCTCAGACTAGCCCATGAAACACCTCTTTCAGGCCATTTAGGTGTTAACAAAACATATTAGAAAATTCTAAATCATTTCTACTGGCCGAATTTAAAGAAAGATTTTGCGGAATTTTGTAGGTCATGCCACACATGTCAAATGGTAGGAAAACCAAACCAAACCATACCAAAGACCAATCTACAACCAATCCCTGCACAATCAATATATGTTAACAATCATGTGTACTTCAACCAGGTTCCCTGAGACCATTCCTTTACGGAATATTAAGGCAAAAACTATTGTTAAGGCCTTAGTTAAGATTTTCACACTTGTCGGCCTACCCCAGTCTGTTCAGTCTGATAATTTCATGTCAGGAATTTTTCAACAAGTCATGCATGAATTGGGAATAAAGCAGTACAAATCATCTGCATACCACCCAGAAAGCCAAGGCGCATTAGAAAGATTTCACCAGACATTAAAGAACATGATTAGAACTTATTGTTTTGACACTGAGAAAGACTGGGATGAATGCATACATTTGTTATTGTTTGCTGTTAGAGAGTCTGTTCAGGAGTCTTTAGGCTTCAGTACATTTGAATTAGTCTTTGGTGATACAGTTAGAGGATCACTTAAACTGCTAAAGGAAAATTTCCTAGACAGTGATCTTGACTCATGTAGTCTCTTACAATATGTGTCGGACTTTCGCACCAGGTTGACTGAAGCATGTGATTTGGCCATGTCAAATTTAAAGTCAGCACAAAAAGGTATGAAAATAACCTATGATAAACATGCCCTTAAACGAAGTTTCAATCCTGGTGAGAAGGTACTGGCTTTTCTGCCTATTCCTGGTAATCCACTTAAGGCTAAATATTATGGTCCTTATGTCATTGAAAAGAAATTAAGTGACCTTAATTATGTAATTTAGACTCCTGACAGGCGTAAAAACAAACAGTTATGTCATGTAAATATGTTAAAGTTATACATAGACAGAGATAGCACTAACAGTACTGTACAGCCTGTAAGTGTAGTTAGTTCTAACCCTGATAATAATGAAACTTGTGAAGAGCCCATGACAGCGGCGAAATTACAGAACTCTGACATTCTACTTAATTTGGATTCCAAGTTGTGTCATCTTGAACCAGCGCGTCAGGAAGAACTTCGAACTCTGCTCAGTCAATATGAACATTTGTTTCCCGATATCCCTACTCAGACTGATACAATTTCACATGACGTCAATGTCGGAGATTCTAATCCAGTAAAGCAGCACCCATATCGTTTGAATCCCATTAAACAAAACTACCTGAAAAAAGAGATTCAGTATTTATTGGGTAATGACTTCGTTGAACCAAGTAATAGTAACTGAAGTTCACATTGTATCCTCGTTCCAACCCCAGATGGCAGTTACAGAATGTGTACTGACTACAGAAAGGTGAACACATTGACCAAAACAGATACATTCCCTATTCCACGCATTGACGATTGCATTGATAAAGTGGGAAGTGCCAAGTTCGTGTCAAAGTTTGATGTTCTGAAAGGATTTTGGCAAGTTCCACTGACAGATCGTGCGAAGGAGATATCAGCATTCGTCACTCCGGAGAGTCTGTTCCAGTACAAAGTCATGCCATTTGGAATGAAATATTCTCCAGCCACGTTCCAGCGTCACATCAACCGTGTTACTTCCGGTTTGGAAGGGTGTGAGACTTACATTGATGACGTCATTGTCTACAGCGATACATGGGAAGATCATCTACAGAGAATTCGCGCACTCTTCAATCGGCTGAGTGACGTCAAGCTGACATTCAACCTTGGAAAAAGTGAATTTGGACATGCACGTGTGACATTCTTGGGTCATGTTGTAGGTCAGGGTCAAGCAAAACCTGTAGATGCTAAGGTTAGTGCTATCTCGCTATTTCCAAGACCAACATGTAAGTGACAACTGATGCGTTTCTTGGGTATGGCTGGTTACTACAGAAATTTTTGTCCAAATTTTTCAGATATTTCTGAACCTTTAACTCAACTCTTAAGAAAGAGGGTAACTTTTGTTTGGACCGATGAATGCATGTGAATCAGCTTTCGAAAACCTGAGAGCCATACTCAAGAGCGTGCCAGTTCTTTCAGCATCAGATTTTGATTCGCCTTTCAAACTGGCTGTAGATGCTAGTGATGTTGCTGTTGGTGCCGTTTTGTTACAAGAAGGTATAGATGGTGTAGATCACCCAATATGTTATTTTTCACGTAAATTTGACAAACATCAGAGAAATTACTCTACAGTTGAGAAAGAATGTTTGGCAATGATATCTCAACGATATTGGCTTTAAAACATTTTGATGTTTATGTTACTTCTTCATCGTTGCCAATTACTGTATTCAGTGATCACAATCCACTCGTTTTCATAAGTAAGATGAAAAACAAAAATCAAAGATTGTTGAGATGGAGTTTTGTGTTACAAGAATACAATATTGAAATCAGACATATTAAGGACAAGGACAATTTGATTGCTGATTGTTTGTCTCGCATATAATGTACATATGTTTGTCAACATTTTTGCTGTTGTAATATAGATTTTTTTTGCAATAATGTTTTGAATTGTCAAGAAAGTTCCAAGTTTAAAACTTTCTTTTATTTTAAGAGGGGGAGTGTCATGGTATTGTAGTTTATTATTACACACTGTGGATATTTCTAGAAAAATAGAGCTACGCAGGCTTGTTTACGTGGGTTAATCGATTCGATCTTTCTAGAAGATTTTCTAGGCCAGATGATGTAATGCATATTCGAGAGGCTTCTTGATTTGGTGGAATATACTGGAATTCCACATAGAGTATATATAGCCCGACAGTCAGTCATTCATGGGAGGGAATTCAAACGGTTTTTCTGTGGGTGCATTATACTGTCTTACCTTTGTATGAAATTACGAGCTGCTGGATTGTATATTCCTGTGAATTGACTCTTGGCTCTGTGTTATCTACGTGACTGAACTGTCGGAAACTGGACAACAGGGTGTTGGACTATCAAAATACAGAACAGCGATTTGTGCGGCCTGGACTGTATAGAGATAGCGATTTGTGCGGCACGGACTGTATAGAGATTTGCACGTCAGTACGGACTGTGAAATATACACCGGTATAGCATTGAACAATATGACTATATTTCTCATTTATTTGTTGTATTGACCTTACTTAATTTGTATATGATTTTAGTATTGTAAATAAATATTTCATTGTCAATCCTTGACTTCACAAAAGTTTTCTGTTACGTTTTTTCTATTATCGTTTATGACGTAACACTGTCCATTTTTAGCTTTGGAAGAAGTCTAAACTCGTACGAGGGGGATGAAACTGTTCACATCGCCGCTGTGCGTGTAGTGTTTGGCGCGCGGTGTTGTGGCGGGAAATCGGCGTTCGGCGACGTGGACAATTTTACCCCCTCGTCCGAGTTTAGATGTCTTGCAAAGCTAAACGTCGACAATCACTCGGAAACAAAGTGTCTTATGAAAGGTAAGTGGACATAGAATACAACTATTTTATTGGTTATGGTTAACGGGTTCGGCAAATGTTGCCCGTCCGGCAATTTCCCAACAACTCAATCTGGTGATTGGTTTGCAACCGTAGCGTTGTTGTCACGTGGTACAGAACATAGCTAAGATTCATAGCGTCTCTCTTTCCTCAACGCTATGCCGACGGCAAATACATTTCCCTGATGATAACTCGAACTCCATGGCACACTTATTATTACCTTTGAGCTCTATTGGACCTTCATTAACTTGAGAAAATGGGCTGCCATGAATAAAAATACAGAAATGGCAGACTAAATGGCCCTTCGTCGGTCATATATTAACTACAGACATTAAAATTCTCCCTATGGAGCCTCAAAATTACCTGAAATCGAGGGTCAATAAGATGGGCATTTCCGTCATAATAGACCTTGTGTATACAGGGGATGACGATCGCAACATCGATTATGGTATTTTTATTCATGGCGGCCCATTTTCTCAAGTTAATGAAGGTCCAATACAGGCGCGGCGGAGCCGAGAGGGCCAGCGGGGGCCCCCCCCCCCAATATGAAAAGAGGGGGGGGGGCCATGGACCACTTTGGCCCCCCCCAATAATTGTAACTGACGTGCCTTGAAATGGGTCAGATATGTGTAGAAAACCATCTAAAATTTCAAAATTTGCCGGGGGAGTACCCCCGTCCCCCCGATCACATCTTCACAAGCCCCAAGTATTGACCGTGTTTACATTTGAAACACTGGAATATGCGACCATGTCTCAACTTCTCCATGAAGTTCGTTCTGTCTAATCAACGAACAGCTGCACAATGTCCATCAATAGTTTGTGTTTATAAAGCTCTCCGCCTATTTCGCCGACAAATAACCTTTACTGAGCACCGGACACTGCAGTCTCCAGGCATAAAAGTATCTACGCTTTGAGAAAAAAAAAAAAAATTGTGTGAAGATGATCTCCTTGTTGTGTGTATACCAGTATGCCGGAATACTATACCCTTATGAATTCGATGAATATTTACAATGCTCTAAAGTTGTGTTCACACTGTAACTTTTCACTTGGGTGGGTGGGTATAGTCTGGGACGAGTATAGATTCGTCTATAATATTCGTCCCAGGTATAGTTGACAAATATCATCGGCGAATTATTTTCGAAATAATTTCATTGAAGAACGCCGATTGGATTTTTTTTTTTTTTTTAGCTTTTATGAGTGTTTTATTGCGAGATATGCTATCCTTTCAAAGTTCTCAGAAGCGCCAAAGTGCGTTAAATAAAGTCTAAAATTTCAAAATTTTCCGAGGGAGGACCCCCTCCCTGTCCCACCCCCGTCTGGCCCCCCCAATATTCAGGTCGCTCCGCCGCGCCTGCAATAGGGTGCAAAGGTAATAATAAGTGCGCCATGGAGATGTTCGAGTTACCAACAGGGAAATGTATTTGTCGTTGAGGGAATGGAGACGCTATGAATCTTAGCTCTATACAGAACAAGGCTACATCGGAGCTACGTTTGGTCGGAAATATTTTGTGATATTATATCTGAGTTTACCGAGATTGGCACTGGCGGTGATCTCTGTTATTTTTATTTTATTTGTTTGTTGTTGTTTGTTTGTTTTTTGTTTTGTTTTGTTGTTTTTTGTTTTTGTCCCCCGCCGCAACGCGGCCGGGGACTTTAAAATGGTTCTTGCTTCTTTGTGTCCGTGGATGTCCGTGTGTCCGTCCATGTCTGTTCGAAGCGATAACTTCCTAACGCTTTGTTGGATTCTTCCGAAATTCGGAATATGCATTCCTTGCGGCAAGACGCCAGTCCGTATTGCATTTCAGCAACATCTGCCTGAAGGTGGCGCCGCTAGTTCTTGCTTCTTTGCGTATGTGGATGTCCGTGTACGTCCGTGCATGTCTGTTCGAAGCGATAACTTTCTAACGCTTAGTTGGATTCTTCCGAAATTCGGAATATGCATTCCTTGCGGCAAGACGCCAGTCCGTATTGCATTTCAGCAACATCTGCCTGAAGGTGGCGCCGCTAGTTCTTGCTTCTTTGCGTATGTGGATGTCCGTGTACGTCCGTGCATGTCTGTTCGAAGCGATAACTTTCTAACGCTTAGTTGGATTCTTCCGAAATTCGGCATACGCATTCCTTGCGACAAGACACCAGTCCGTATTGCATTTCAGCAACATCTGCTTGAAGGTGGCGCCACTAGTTCTTGCTTCTTCGTATCCGTGAATGTCCGTGTACGTCTGTTCGAAGTGATAACTTCCTAATGCTTTGTTGGATTCTTCCGAAATTCGGAATATGCATAACTTGCGACAAGATGCCAGTCTGTATTACATCTCAGCAACATCTGCCTGAAGGTGGCGCCACTTGTTCTTACTTCTTTGTGTCCGTGGATGTTCGTGTACGTCCGTGCATGTCTGTTCGAAGCGATAACTTTCTAACGCTTTGTTGGATTCTTCCGAAATTCAGCATTCGCATTCCTTGCGACAAGAGGCCAGTCCGTATTGCATTTCAGCAACATCTGCCTGAAGGTGGCGCCACTAGTTCTTGCTTCTTTGCATCCGTGGATGTCCGTGTACGTCCGTGCATGTCTGTTCGAAGCGATAACTTCCTAAAGTTTTGTTGGATTCTTCCAAAATTAGAATACGCATTCCTTGTGACAAGACGCCAGTCCGTATTACATTTCAGCAACATCTGCCTGAAGGTAGCGCCACTGGTTCTTGCTTCTTTGCGTATGTGGATGTCCGTGTACGTCCGTGCATGTCTGTTCGAAGCGATAACTTTCTAACGCTTAGTTGGATTCTTCCGAAATTCGGCATACGCATTCCTTGCGACAAGACACCAGTCCGTATTGCATTTCAGCAACATCTGCTTGAAGGTGGCGCCACTAGTTCTTGCTTCTTCGTATCCGTGAATGTCCGTGTACGTCTGTTCGAAGTGATAACTTCCTAATGCTTTGTTGGATTCTTCCGAAATTCGGAATATGCATACCTTGCGACAAGATGCCAGTCTGTATTACATCTCAGCAACATCTGCCTGAAGGTGGCGCCACTTGTTCTTACTTCTTTGTGTCCGTGGATGTTCGTGTACGTCCGTGCATGTCTGTTCGAAGCGATAACTTCCTAACGCTCTGTTGGATTCTTCCGAAATTCAGCATTCGCATTCCTTGCGACAAGAGGTCAGTCCGTATTGCATTTCACCAACATCGGCCTGAAGGTGGCGCCACTGGGTCAAAATAGATTTTTTTCCCGTGTACATCTGTTCGAAGCGATAACTTCCTAATGCTGTGTTGGGTTATTCCGAAATTCGGAATACGCATTCCTTGCAACAGGACGCCAGTCCGTATTGCATTTCAGCAACATCTGCCTGAAGGTGGCACCACTGAGTTTCTCTTCTTCTTGTCCGTTCCAGTCAAAATGGGCCTTCAATTTTGCTATATGAAATCATTCTATTCCACATCATATGATTTACCCTAAAGCTTTTGCATGAACCATATTTTATTTCAGAAGTATAATGTGAAATAACTGGCGGGGAAATCCCCGCAGTACTGAATCCCTGATTTTTGAATTTCGTGTCATCTTAAACGAAGGACAACATTTCCTTCAATTTTGCTAACAAATAATTGTATTGCACATCATAGGATTTACCCTGAAGCTTCTGCACCAATCATTTGTCTACACACGTACATTACTATATTAATTACAACTGTGTTCCTAATGTTTGGGTGCACACTGTGCATATGATCAATTTCCTGAATTGAACTGAATTCAACCTTGCTGGTCTACAGACTGACAGATGATGGCATGCAGTTGTCAGTGCAGTTGTTCATGTACAGGGAGCTTTCTATGAATGAGTTGCAACCCCAAAAGGCTTAAAATTTATCAGGCACAGACCCATGTTTTTACCCCTCGGCCATTTTTGGCCATGGGGTATTGTCATCATCTTGTACGTCCGTCTGTCCGTACGTCCGTTCGTGAGCGAGATAGCCGGAAAACTGTTTCGCTGATGAATTCCAAATTTGGTATGCTTATTTGCCTAGTCAAGGACCAGAAGCCTATAAAATTGGGACCTGATTGGTACCTTAGCAGCCATCTTTAATTTCATGCAAAATGGATAATGATCCATATCTCGGAAACCATTCAACTGTTCAATACGAAATTTGATATACATCATCGATACATCAAGCAACTTTCAACGAATTACCAAACAGGCTTTTCTGATTAGCTGGGAACCCTGGATGCCATCTTTAATTCATGCGAAATCGATAATGATAGCATACATATCTCGGTTACCATTCAATTGTTTTATATGAAGGTAGGTATGTATCATCAATACATCCAGATACTTGAATCGGGACCTGATTGACTGAAAACCTTTGGTGGCCATCTTTAATTTAGGCAAAATCATTAATGATCTATCTCTGATTCCGTTGGAGTGCTCAGTGGAAAATTTGGTATACATCATTGATGCATCAAGAGACTTACGATGAATGACAGATCTGGTTTCTCTGATTGGGCGGAAATCTTGGCGGCCATCTTTAATTTATTCAGAATCTTTAATGATGTTTATCTCTGATACCATTCAAATGTTCTATACGAAACTTGATTTACAGCATCGATGTATGAAGAGACTTGCATTAATGAATAACCACATTAGTTCCTCTGAGTGACGGGAAGGATGGGCAACCATCTTTAATTTATGTAAAATCATTAATGATCTCTATCTCTGACACTGTTCAAATGCTCAATGTAAAATTTGGTATACATTATCGATGCATCATCTCGGTTACTTCTACACGATGTGCCTAGGATACAGTACTATACTATACACATTTTTTTGTAATTCAGCATCGCAGAAAACCATCGATTGCGTTTTCAATGGTAAAGGGTTAGGAAAGAACTAAAAATATACTTCAATGCAGAGTGATTTTGATTGACGCCAGAAATCGCTCAGAACGCTTCTTCGGCGATCTAGACCCCAGGAGCATCTGGGGCCTGGGCGGCCCCTGGATCCTCACCTAAAGTGCAATGATAGTGGCCGTACCACTTTGAATTTGCTTCCGACGCCCCTGTATTAACAGACAGTGTCAACATACTGTTCCAGCTGTCTCCCGTTCAGTGATTGGTCATTCGACCCCGCCATTTTAAACTAATACGAGCATTTTCATTGGATCACTATTAGATAAGACCCACCCCAATCTTCATACACAACCACGTGACTGTCTCAGTTGACTGATGACATAGCGCGGCCTCGTTTTTGAATCTGCCGTCTAACTGGGAAAATGTTGTTGTTGCTGCATCAGCCGATCATTAGCCCCCTGTAGAAGATACTATAGTCTAATACATGTAGGCTACCATGCCATGAGATGATGCTTGGGATTGCATTTCGCTCACTTGCACCTACAGGTGGCGACAACTGGTGGCAATTTAAAATTTGGTTTCCGGGCAACAGGTTGATGCCTTCAGCTTCTCGTCAAATTTGGTTTGCAGATAATGCCTTGAGATGTCACTTGGGGATGCTTCTCGGTGCTTCACTGCATGGAAACTATATCACAGAAGCAATCAACTTTCAGTCAATCGTTCTGAGTTGATCTTAAAACTTGGGAAGGCAGAAAGACCCTTCCACATCCAACGCCTATGAAGCAGCAGTTGCCTCCCTCATGTATATCCCCTAAGACCAACAATGCTAAAAAATATTGCTGCCATTTCGGCGGGGGACCTAGCATCCTCTGGCTGCTTGTTGTTTTTGTTTGTTGTTTTTTTTGTTTTTTTTGGACAAAATTGGGAGGGGGGAGGGAGGGGGGCTGAAGACCCGCGTACGCGTGTGGGACGATAGAATTTTGCCAAATGTGCATATGTGTTACTTATATACTCGGTATTTCTGTAGAACCTTCATACGTGTTCGCTCGTTTCATTTACATGACATTTTGCTAGCATGGCCCATCCTTGTGAACCCCTACTCCAATAAGGCCCTCCCATCATTCTTGCGACATCGCTTTGCGCACGCTACTCAACCGGAAATCGTCAGTCCGAGACAAGGCGACAAGGAGGAGTAACAACAACAGTACCGTACCTGTAAACTTTTGTACATTTTGTAAGTATTTTCTTACGTTCAAACGTATTTCTTCGCCAAATTCTTGGTGTGGATAATGTATCGTGATTCTTTAATGAAGATTTGATACCTTTTATAAGTGACATACGGTTTATTTGTTGTAAATAACCGTTCTCGCACCTGCTGGTCGCCGGATCTCGTCGCCGTCGGCCTGGTGAAATTCTTTCGCTCGCGCATGATGATAACTTCCGCGTCTTTCAGTTATAAATCTAATAATTAATCCCAAATAATTACATAATCATCATCATGTTGGTTTTTAATCTTTGCGGTTATCCGACTATATCATATATTATCATATAATATAAATATACAGCATGATGTATGCTCGAATGTTGTAATTTTATACAATGTCCAAATTAATGTTACTCGACTGTGTGTAGGCTGTTTACCCCACGTGACCTAAAGCGGGGACAACCAGATTTTGCAGCGAAAACGGCACAACAGTCCAGAACTTCTATAAAATTCAGCTCCATAGCAACAAAAACCTGTAGATAGCTCATATCATTAAAAAGCTTATTTATCAGGCTTTTTAGATCAGAAGTTTGACAGAAATATGACCCGTCGTTGGTTAGAAATGAAAGATTGAAGACCGAGTGGTGAGGTCAAAATCATAGCCTCTGGCGATGGCACACGTTTTCCCCCGTTTTTGGGTGTTTTTTAGGTTGAAAATATCGCTCGGCACCGTCGCTGTTACGTATGAAAGACATGTATATTGACTGAACTTGTGATCAACATATCCCAAATTTATGAAAGCCGTGTGACGGGATTTCGTGGGTACAATATTAACGGAATAAACGGATTTTGACGACAAAACAAGCGAAAAAAGCAAGTTGCCAGACAATTTTGCACGATTTTGAGCCACAAAATCTCCCTCTGGAAAATCCCGTCACTCGGAGTTGAAAAGATCAGTCATTTTTGAGTGGAAATGACTATTTGAGTTTACCTGATGATGCCCACGAGCGACGGTGTATTTAATTTTCGAAAAGCGCACCCCGCGCAAACATCGACGAAAACCGTGTTGTTGTTGTTGCCTGTTGGAGCTCGCATACGACCACGTGGTTAATTCAAGTCAAACAAACCAAAGGAGCGAAATCAAACTACCCGGTAGGAATTTCACACATTCATGCGGGAGATATATGTATATTCTGCAATTTCATATTTTCTACATCAATCAGGTAATAAATTAGGTATGTTTGCAAAGCGCCAAATAGATTATTCTAGTATATAGTACGATTGTTTAGACAGAGTGCCAATTTGAATAGGTAATAGTGTTGAAAAACTTCCAGTTTTAATTGAATAAAAACGGAAGTTTATAGAAAGTCAGATTCCTCATTTTAGAAACAAATTGAATCAAATCTATGGTTTGTAAATATCAGTATTCAATATAATTCACCCCAATTAGGTTTCTTTCATGGTTATGTTTTTCAAATATATCAATTTAAATATCAATATAATCAGAAGTCCATTCTGATATAATAGATAGGCCCTCTTGGTTCGCATAATTAGGTATCATTGTGTTACTTCTGTCCATCATTGTAGCAGCTTGAATCAATCTTTTTTTTTTTTCTCTCTTTTTTTTTAATTCTAAACCTTCTTCAGTGAATTCTAAAAACAAAATCATTGTATCTGCTGAATTCCTTAAATTAATTTAAAATTAATAACATCCGCAGGCACGGCGGAAGGGGGGGTGGGGGTCAGCAAAAAAAAAAGACAAAACAGAAACAAAAAGGCAGAAACAGATTTAAAAAAAAAACGATAAAGCGAAAAACCTGTACATGTATCTGTATTGAATGCAGATTTTACTTTTCAATAAGAATGAGGGTCACCCTTTCTCATTCCATCATCCAAATTAAGTCATGGTTCGTCTATCAAATCCTAGCCATGACGGACAGCTTGTACACTACAACGAATATCAGCCACTTCAACAGGAAATATTTGTGAGCTTATGGTCTCTCCGAACATGCCCATATTTGAACGAATTAAGTACCAGTCAATGTCTCCATCTGGTTGCTTGAAGTCCGATGTTTTATAGACTATCCGAGCTTTTTTTCTCATTTAAGATACGCCCTCATGTTGTGTCCTCTCGGACTTCAAAGAGTTTGTCTTTCAGCTTCTTCTCTACTTAGGGAGCTACTTGAAATAAGAACAGGAGTTCCTTGATAGGAATGGCATATGCCGGTTAGGCAAATCGGATACACCATGGTGTTCTGATCTGGATGGATTAGAGTCCCAATTGGAATGGCTCCTCTTGTTATGGCATAGCCATCCTTTGTCTATCCAGTTCCAAAAAGTATGCCATGGAGTTCCTCGGAGTTCCAACTTGGCGTAGCATGCCTCTCTGTTTGGATTGCCTATGTCAGTTCCTAGCATGCCTCAATTTCAAGAAGCTTCCTTACACTGAGCTTTAATCTAATTAAACGGAGATTCCACGAAGGTAGCGTATTGCCCCAAAACACTCTTCGTTCATTGGTTGATACTTTAAACGGACAGTTCCAGCAATAACTGTACAGCCCTAATCTGCCTACAAGGCGTGGTATGAAGATAGGAGTACCGGTATACAGAACTGTATCATGGAGGTTGGCTCATTCACACTCATAAGTTGACTTGTGTTCGGCTCCCCATCAAGCATGACAAGTAGAAAACATCTGTGTTGTTGACATGATTAAAGCTTGATGAATCTTTCGATTGAAATGATATATTAATAGTACCCCAGCATTAATAGTACCCCATGGCCACCCAGTCGGCTGTTGGATCCCTGGAGCATCAAATCAAAGGCCACGTTTGAGTGCGTGGTTTATGCCCCATAAATGCATACAGATGAAAATATATAATTTCTTTCAATTTTTTAAATATTAATTAATACAGATCTAAACAAATAACACTGAATGTGAATATATTGCAATGGAAACCATATATATTTAACATTTAATTTATTTCTACTTCCGAACATTCTCATTTTCTTGACGGGGAATATTAAAAAAAAATGAGAAACAACAAAACAGGCAAATGTGATTACACATGTGAAGATTTCTTGTTTTATTACTCGGAAACACGCTAGAATGCGTCTCCGACCATCTAAGACCCCTGGAGCTTCCGGGGCCTGGGCGGCCCCTGGACCCTCACCAATTTGTGCTGTGCCGGTACTGTTTGAGTGAATCCCTGTACAATGTTCGGCTCCCCATCAAGCATGACAAGTAGAAAAACATCTGTGTTGTTGACATGATTAAAGCTTGATGAATCTTTCGATTGAAATGATATATTAATAGTACCCCAGCATTAATAGTACCCCATGGCCACCCAGTCGGCTGTTGGATCCCTGGAGCATCAAATCAAAGGCCACGTTTGAGTGCGTGGTTTATGCCCCATAAATGCATACAGATGAAAATATATAATTTCTTTCAATTTTTTAAATATTAATTAATACAGATCTAAACAAATAACACTGAATGTGAATATATTGCAATGGAAACCATATATATTTAACATTTAATTTATTTCTACTTCCGAACATTCTCATTTTCTTGACGGGGAATATTAAAAAAAAATGAGAAACAACAAAACAGGCAAATGTGATTACACATGTGAAGATTTCTTGTTTTATTACTCGGAAACACGCTAGAATGCGTCTCCGACCATCTAAGACCCCTGGAGCTTCCGGGGCCTGGGCGGCCCCTGGACCCTCACCAATTTGTGCTGTGCCGGTACTGTTTGAGTGAATCCCTGTACAATGTTCGGCTCCCCATCAAGCATGACAAGTAGAAAAACATCTGTGTTGTTGACATGATTAAAGCTTGATGAATCTTTCGATTGAAATGATATATTAATAGTACCCCAGCATTAATAGTACCCCATGGCCACCCAGTCGGCTGTTGGATCCCTGGAGCATCAAATCAAAGGCCACGTTTGAGTGTGTGGTTTATGCCCCATAAATGCATACAGATGAAAATATATAATTTCTTTCAATTTTTTAAATATTAATTAATACAGATCTAAACAAATAACACTGAATGTGAATATATTGCAATGGAAACCATTTACAGTGACAGACACCAGAATTGTGATCCACGTACCAAGGTTGCAGTTGAGGACAAATGAAAAGAACGCATCTGTGCGAACTCAGTCAAATCGAACCACGATTGAACGTTTATTTCTCACCTTCTAGGCCTACATAATTTAAAATATCTCTTTCTACTACTGAGAAGTGAGAATTTCAGTCGTCTAATTAGATCAATGGTTCATTGACTGACATAAGCTTCAGAACAAGTTGCACAACTGAACAAAATCCTCTGCACCTGAATAAAAAGATGCTATTTAGCAGATCAATGTATTCCAATATAGCAAAGCCATGGGAAGGGTGCAATAGATGTTGTAGGTCGGCCATGTTGGGGTAATCCTCAGGGATTGTCTATTGGCTTTCTGATTAGCAAGGGCCAAACAAAGATGGATTCCCCCAACATTGGGTTGCCTTTATGACAGATGAAGAAAACCATTTGAATTGATGTGATATCTGATGCTCATAGTTGAATTACGACCATCAGATATCACATCAATTCACAGATGGTTTTCTCCATCAACCTTTATGACACCTACATGTATTGCAACATTCCTGTATAACTGAAGGGAAAAAAGCACACAACCGGGCACATCGGTCGCAGAATGACACTTGTCTGAATCATGGCAACCACTCACAGAGAAGAAGTAACCGACTCGGGAATGTGTGGTTATGAAACTAATATCACCATGAGGAAGATTGCGGTTTTGAATGAACTACATGTATATAGCAGGCCGATAACAGTAAAAGTAGAAATATCAGAAATTTTCGGGTACTTTTCGCAATTCAGCAATCGATCATCAACCGATCATCAGATGAAACACCACACATTAGTATCACGATGAATAGTTTTGATTCCGTGATTTATGAGGAAATTACTGATACCAGAAGTTCGGTAATTAATCAGATCGGCGATGATATTTGTCATTCAATAAACATGATGGTATTGTCAAGACGGATATTACGGATATTCCATGACGAAATAGCTACATACACCACCCTTCCCTGATCTTCCAGTTCAGTCATGTTGTCTGTGACTTCGTCTTGAGATAGCGTCATTGCTTGTCCGATGCATGTACGTTTTATCGACAGAAAATGTTGCTTTTTTTCTTTTTTTATAAGCCTATATTTTGCTTTCTTTCAGTTGCATTCTCCTGGATAACTTTGTCTTGTGGAGCAATTCATTTTCTTTCAGTTTTGCAACTTTTCCTTCCGAAGATAGGAAGGCATGGAAATATAAGAGATGGAACTGTTCCACAGGCTATAATCTAACCTGATGTTCACATTGAACAGAAGGCAATGATAATCAATGACCAGTTTTTATCATATTTCTTTAATCGTGTCTACATATACCGGTACTTTATTTAATCATGCTATTTTTGCTGGTCTTTCTTCTTGTTTTTCTCCTCATCATCACATTTTAACGTTGTCATTGTGCATTGGCATCATCAATGGTGTGTTCTAGAGCAATATACCACAGATGTTTTGGTCTGTATTCTGCCTTGTATTTCTCCTGGTACGGCGTATCACGTCAGGCACACCGGTTCTCATTAGATCACCGAAGTTAGCAACGTTGAGCTTGGTCAATACTTGAATGGGTGACCAGGTGCTGTACCGGCTGGGCTGATCTGTGTACAGGATGATAGGAACTGTGGACACTCTCGTGATTTATTTTGTGTTTATTGTCTACCATTTTTATTTCCTTTAAGGTCTTTCCCAATGCTAGCCACGGCATACTGGGGTGGTATGTCTGCAAGTGACTTACTTTTTAAAAACAGTTGCAACGTGGGTACAACTTATACTGATGAGTCTTGAAAAGACAAAACATGCCCTTATTCGATAAATACTGATACGAAATCACCATAGGAAAATATGAACTTACTATTAAAGTAACATTGGATGTTAGCCAACTTTGTAAGCAAAGTTGGTACATATATGCAAATGATATGCAAATTAGCTCATAAATATTAACCAATCAAAAACATTTTTTAAATCTACTGTAACCAATATCCCACAGCAAAAAATCATAAAAAGTTAGTGGTTTTAAAACTGAGGTATTGCGATATGAACACCAAAATCAGAAGTATAACGCTTAGAATACAACTGTTTGTCTTCAATAATTTATGCAAATTTATGCATAATTTATGTTAATTTATTGACAATGAGACTTCAAATGTATATTTTTTGTCTAATCTACATAATTACAAATAAATTATTAAATCCATGCAAAAAAAAATAAATACAAGCTGGATTTATCAATTGAAAATGGATGAAAACATAGTTTTGGGTGCAAATTTGATACATATATGCAAATGATATGCAAATGAGGAGCTCACTATTAGCCAATCAGGATCATTCAATGAATATTTTTAAAAAGTGATACTTGAAGTATATGTGTCTCAAAAATTATGAAAATTGAGTGAATATTTAACGATATCCATCGTTTCAAATTTCAAATTCCTTTGTGCCATGGGATTTGGGCATTTCCCATAGGCTCCATGTTAATGGCATGTCCCCCCAAAATCGTCACTTCCGGAACTTCAAAATGTTTGACATCAGCGAATCCTGGACGGATTTTCATTCTGTAAAGTTTTTTCTTCTTCTACAGGTCTTGGCTTTCAAATGAGGTATCAATTGTATGTGTAAGATGAAGATATTTTTTTTGTGTAAAATGCCTACTGTGTGACTATCTGACAGTGCGTCATCATGAGCTGGAGTATAGGTGTCACCAAAAGTGTCTTATTTCACAATTATCCTAGATTGCTCAACTAATCGCCACAGTCGAGTGATATTTTCAGATACACCCTCGGCAATGATTTGTGAAGTATGATTGTTCATGGATTTCTTGAGAGAGGGTCGTTTCCTAGGCTTACTTTTTGAGAGCCCAGCTGTCCAACATAGAAAAATAACCTACATTATGGAGATGAGAGGCAGTTGTTCGTACCCAATGAATCCCCCCCCCCCCCAGTTCAACAAGCTGAACCCTACTGGCATTTAATTTTGTGGTATTGAGTTATAGTTATATTGATAATACCTACTGCTTTGTGCTCGTTTGGATAGAATACGTATTTGCCTACTTCCCTGGCCATTTATTCTCTGTCCAGCTCCTTTCATTTCCATAAACGGCAAAAGAAAAAAATATCATCGCGGACGATCTTCCAAAAACGAAATCCGCCGCCATTTTGAAATGTCACTATGGTGGCACAAGACTAATTTGTAAATTCGGGATTGTAGACAGGAAGGTCGGAAACGGCTCATTCATAAGGCTGTCACATTATCTGCATTTAAATGTAAAATTGTAACTATCGATATCAAGCATAATGCCTAATGGAAGGCACATACTGAGAAAGGTAATTCATGGGATTTTTCATCTTCCTAAGCGACTGGGTCGACTGAGCAGATTCAGTTTTTCCGACTCTTGTAATCCTGAATTTAGAATAACCTCACGTGACTGGCGAGAGAATCAGGGTCACGCGAGAGTGTTCGAAAATGGCGGTGGATTTCGTGTTTGGAAGATCGTCCGCGATGATATTTTTGTTCTTTTGTCGTTTATGGAAATGAAAGGAGCTGGACAGACAAATGACAGAGGAAATAAATGGCATGGGAAGTAGGCAAATATGTATTCTATCCAAAGGAGTACAAGGTATGTATTATCGATTTTTATGAGCACAAATCCACCCGCGGTTACCTAGGTCAGCAGGCGAAAATTTTGCGATAGGAAATTTCGATTCAACGGCTGAACCCTACATGATCAATATCACAACATTAAATGTCAGTAGGGTTCAGCTTGTTGAACTACCCCCCAGTCTGACATGCAGCCCCTACAAGATATCTTATAATACTGATCTCTGTCAAATGTATGGCCTGCCACTGCACTTGGCAAAAGTTTCTAGTTGCTGGACCGAAATTTCCGGAAGGCCGTAAATGATACTTTATATGCCATTTTCTCCACCCAAACTAATGAAACCCACCTTTAAAGTTAAGTCACAGGCTTGGAATCCGTTCTAAAATTCTGTCAGTGGTAGTTTATTTGAGCGTTTTCACAACAACACAGCTTTCCTGAACCGAGAAATCTTCTTTGCAGCTTGTGAATTTTGGGGCTAGATTGGGTTTAGGAAAGCTGTGTTGTTGTGAGAATGTGAGAATTGTTGTGAAATTCCAAGCATGTTATTCAACTTAAAAGGTGGGTTTCATTATTTTGGGTGGAAAAATGGCGTATAAAGTATCCTTTTCTGGCTGTCAGACCTTTCGGTCTGGGAACTAGAGGATTTTGCTGGTAAACCTGGCAGACCGGGTCACCCTACATTTAATAGAAATCAGTATTTTTAAAGTGAACGTAAAGGCTGAGGCAACATGCACTCTGTGGGGAAAGAACTACAATGAAAGTATCAAACAGCAGCAACAAATATTTTTGGGGATTTTTTTGCACCGAGTAGGAACGAAATTATCTCTGTTGTATTATTGTTCCCCGGCAGCAGCCATGTTGGCTATCTCGCCTCAGAGCAGTGACGTCGTATCACCTTGGGAGCTCTCTACTTCGTGGAGTTAGAAAGCGCAGTAAGCATGTAAACATGTTATCGAAGACCCAGATTTCAACACTTCGTATAATATGCCTATCTCGCAGTGTCTCTGTCCCGCCAAACGGTAATAAAATTATTTTTACCTCACTTAAAAGTTCAGAACTTCCACACTCTGACGTTTCTGAATCGAGGTTGTTGATTTCGGTGTCTTTGATCTACGATGCGACAATTCTGTTGGGATTGCATCTTCTTTAATTTCCTTCGCCTCCTGGCTCTCCTGCTGGGCGTCAACATCAGCCTTCCGTAGAGGTCAGGTTGAAAACATTCGGCTTTAAAATAGACTGAAAACAGCACAGATTTCTCGGTTGGAGTACAGTCCAGTCTGCCGATGTTGTGCAGCCACTGTTCAAGAAGATCCGGCTTCCCTAACGGGAATCTGTGTAATGATAACTTATCCGACTGTAGCGGTAGCAGAGGAGAACCCGAGACGGATGTATTTTGCTTGCCATCACTGCGCCCTGACAAGTTTCAGCTCAGTAAACACTTGCTGGAGACACGCAACACAGTCAAAACATGCTTGAAACAACCGAGTCCTCCACCTCCGCCATTACAATTCGTGTTGCAGCAAAGCTACAACCAAGTGATACTACGTCACAGGAAAATATCACGTGCTACAAGGAAGCGTTTTCATTGGCGCAAGGCTACTTAATAGACGAACATGGCCGACCCCAGTCGATTGTTGCACCAGTCAATTATTCCGGTGTTTGGAATTATTTTTTCGGAAGAGAAAAAATCGCAAAAAATATTTGTTGCTGCCAACTGATACTTTTAATATAGTTCTTCCACATAGCATGTATGTTGTCACAGCCTTTACGTTCACTTTAAATGTCTTGTAGGGGCTGCATGTTAACGTTAAACCCCCCCCCCCCCAACGGTGATAGCTAAGTATTATAGCTACTCATAGCTATACCGTACGCCTATCCATTCTGTTGTCCATGAAATTGAACATCCTGGTCACACACTTATTTCCTTTGTCCCCAATTAGGCAAAGTCTCTTTTGAAATAAGGGTACGCAATGAGAAAAAATACCTGGACGGATGCCAAATATGTCTTCCCTACAATCTCCGATCAAATCCACCACAGATCTATGTTGGTCTCATTAGTAATAATGCTATGTTCTGCCATTGAAGGTGATTCCCCGACTGTTGACATCATATGTTCATGTGTAGTATTAAAGCACAGTGGCAAATACCATAAGACAGCACTGAACTCTGCAAGACTGTGCTTTGCTACTACTTGTAAACGTATGACGTCACTAGACGGGGAAACACCTTTGGGAGAACACAGTGCACATTTGAATGAGATCAACATCTGCAGTGAATTCGATCATAAATTTTAGTAGCCACAACTGTTCCTATCAATAATGCCTTCGGTTGATAGTCACACGCTTCATTCACTGATCTCCGTGTGTTATAACCCGTACTGTAAACGTTCATTTTGATGCTCCAGCATTGCGAACTTTAATAAAAGCGACAAGCGTGGAGAAGGAATTAGCTTCCAGAAAATTTGATGCTCCTTACCGCAGGGCTCCGTGTTTAGAATTAGTGCGCGAGCTAAAAATAGCTCGCGTCAAAATATTTAGGAGAGGGTATTCAAAATTCATATAAAATGTGACAGTTTACGTGAGCTAAAAGTCACTCTCGTGACATGAATTTACGCGAGTGTTTGCGTGCAGGTGAGCTATCACTCGCGCTAAACACGAAGCCCTGTAATACCGGTTATTTTCTGGAAGCTAATTCCTTCTCCTCCACGCTTGATGCTTTTATTAAAGTTCGCAATGCTGGAGCATCAAAATGAATGTTTATACAGTACGGGTTATAACACACGGAGATCAATGAATGAAGCGTGTGACTATCAACCAAAGGCAGTCTCATGTGTATGACCTCTGATCTACAGATAAAGATAGTAGATTTGAAGTAGATTTTTACCATCATCAAAGCAGCTTTTCTGGCAATACCCAACATAACAAAACATTCTACCCTGGCCTGTGGGTGGGGGCACACACAGAAAAAACAACGCACTTGTCTGACCACAAGAGAAGGAGAATTAAGTAATGTGAATGAAACTTTATTTGATATCAGTAAAATAAGTCCTACTTTATAACACTTGGGGGCATCTGGAAAGTATGTACAACTCAAAATCAGAAATTTTGATTCCACCCCCATATATTTATATACCCTCCCCCACTCAGAGCATCTCAACATACATGTGAAAGGCATATTGTTATATTTCATGTATTCCATGATCATTCTTATAGGTTAAATCAATTAGTGTCCCTATAACCCATATGTCAAACATGTCCATATCATTAATAAATGTCAACAGTATATTGTTCCTGAATGCGACGTTAAACCTTAATTCTCTCTCTCTGTCTCCAGTATGTTGTTCTATTCGATGTATTCCATAATCAGTCTGTAAGGTAAATCTTGGGATGAGAAACAAATTTAGCTTTGAAAATGTTGGGAGTACATGTACATGTACATGTATCTCCAACGACACGTCAGCTCCACAGCAATAAAGAAGTTGTTATCCATAGAATACATGTAGTTATGTTATATATGCCGCCTATCAAAGTAAAAGAGAAACAAATGGATTAATTCTCATTGACCTAAATCTGAAAAGGCGAAGTGACCCCTCGAATTTATCACTACTGGAGGTACTATTTCCTTGACGATTCTCTCTAGAGTGTAAAATTTTTTGTCAGGAGTTTGGGACCATTTCCAGTGATTGCAGCCTTAACCATTACCGATACTACTATCTCCAACCCTACAACCTTTGTCACCTCCTCAGGAAATTGTTCATTGTCATACATGTACTTGACCAGCCACTACTCACGAACGCAGGGTGAATGTCGTGTGATACAATTAGGTCTTCTTGAACTTGTGTTATTTTCTATCCCTGACGGAGCATACTTAATAATATGTCTGAGGTACATGTATTTTCCCCCTCCCCCCCCCCGTAGATCCGCACTTGGTGAGCAAATCTCATTGTGTTGTATAGTTAATGGAGAGCTGATCAATTCCGATCTCACAGCTAGAAGTTATCATTTTAACTTTTTCATAGACCCAAATTTATATTTCCAGTGTATTAGTTTACTGAGATCAGAGATTGAACTAGGCTCTGCCTCTACATGTACTTGATCATCCTGATATCTTTCATTTTGTTACTTCTCTAAAAAGTTGCAAAATTTACATACATGTTTAATAGAAGGCCTGGCGGTAGGTGTCCCTTTTTGACCCCCTACACAGGCCCTCAAAACAATTGTTTTGGGGGGTGTGGACGGTGGTATTACTGTCAAGTGTCTAAATATGGAGTCTCTATATATAACCCCATGCTTTATATAAAAAATACACCAAGGTCTGAAACGCACTTTGGGTGAAACAAGAAATAAATGGTTTACCTCTAGTCTAAACAAAATACATCAGTATATTCTACAATTGTCACTCTATATATTTCCGTCCTCAAATCAGTAAATTTGTGCAATTTTATACCTTTGCCGAGCGATTCAAAATCCAACCTGACTGTCCATTCAATCCTGCACAGTGAGATGATGGTCCGGTTCTTTCTCAATTCTGATTGACTAAGACTCAAAATGACCAAAACAGTCACCTTCTTTCCATGTAATTTCTATATGTTCAGATATTTGAAACACTAATCTTGTGGCCATGGTGACTGCCTACTCCCATGGGTTCCACTTGCTCCATCAAATCTAGTGACATCCCTTACATGTATGTATATTACTCCCATGGGTTCCACTTGCTCCATCAAATCTAGTGACATCCCTTACATGTATGTATATTACTCCCATGGGTTCCACTTGCTCCATCAAATCTAGTGACATCCCTTACATGTATGTATATTACTCCCATGGGTTCCACTTGCTCCATCAAATCTAGTGACATCCCTTACATGTATGTATATTACTCCCATGGGTTCCACTTGCTCCATCAAATCTAGTGACATCCCTTACATGTATGCATATTACTCCCATGGGTTCCACTTGCTCCATCAAATCTAGTGACATCCCTTACATGTATGTATATTACTCCCATGGGTTCCACTTGCTCCATCAAATCTAGTGACATCCCTTACATGTATGTATATTACTCCCATGGGTTCCACTTGCTCCATCAAATCTAGTGACATCCCTTACATGTATGTATATTACTCCCATGGGTTCCACTTGCTCCATCAAATCTAGTGACATCCCTTACATGTATGTATATTACTCCCATGGGTTCCACTTGCTCCATCAAATCTAGTGACATCCCTTACATGTATGTATATTACTCCCATGGGTTCCACTTGCTCCATCAAATCTAGTGACATCCCTTACATGTATGTATATTACTCCCATGGGTTCCACTTGCTCCATCAAATCTAGTGACATCCCTTACATGTATGTATATTACTCCCATGGGTTCCACTTGCTCCATCAAATCTAGTGACATCCCTTACATGTATGTATATTACTCCCATGGGTTCCACTTGCTCCATCAAATCTAGTGACATCCCTTACATGTATGTATATTACTCCCATGGGTTCCACTTGCTCCATCAAATCTAGTGACATCCCTTACATCATGTACATGTATGCATATTTTTGTGTGAACAATATGTACATTGTACACTGCAATGGGTGTTTTCTGGTTTCACGTACTTGAATGTAACTTTTCTGTTATTAGATTTCAGGTGTGACATTCAACTATAAAGAATGGCCGATCAACCCCCACCATACCCAGGCAGTACACCCTACCCACCCGGGGGTCCTGGTCCAGATAAACAGGCACCCCCGCCTGCAGGTATAATTATTTAGTCTTTTATTAAAGCAATATTTTTTTCAGACATGACAGTTGCAGTAATATTGTCAGATCATATCATGCTGATCTGGGACATAGTTTGAGTTCGGAGATAGGTCTAATGCTGCCCCTCTCTATTTTGGCTAAAACATAACCATTTTGCAGCAATTCAACTGGAAGCAGCTCATTTCAAATCAAAAAAATTGGTCTTTCTCTTCAAACTATAATATCCATAATAAACTTTATTAAAAGTTGATGGCCAGCTGTTCAGCCAAGAAGGTTGATCATCCACAGGGGCAACAAAAACATACATATCAGGGATTCCGCTAGGGTCTGTTTGGGTCCGTCAACGGACCCATCGGACCCATTCCCCCACTGAATGAAATAAAAATTCCCCTTTTGGTCCGCTTGTTAAGAAGTAAAATGGTAGCTAAAGGTTTAAAATGTTACTTTATATCCCTCCAAGTCTTCCCTTCGTGAATATCAATGAAAACACGTGGAAAATTCACATTTGAAAAGACGGCAATTGCCGGAATTAGGACAATGACCTGACGGTTCTCTGAAGCACGTGGAAAATTTCCCGCTTCCCGAGGTATGATAGCACTCCATTTCCAGCTAACAGTCTGTCCATCCAGCCAGATATCTTGTGTTTAGTACTCTTCCAGCGCAGGCCACGGAAATGAAAGTAGAAGCTCTGGAAGGTCAAGCTAACAACTGTCACCATTCGGGTATATTATTAGATCATCTGAGGGCATAATTTTGTTTGCCATGATGTTTTTCAGCTCTCATCAAAATCTGTTCATGTGCTCTCCCATCCTCTCCCATGGAGAGGCGCGAAGCAGAACGTAATGAATGCCTGGTAGAGCTTGGTGCTCTCCACCACGTCCGCGTATCGACTCGGTTAGCGACCGTCCCGGAAGATTTCTGCTTCCAAGTTCAAATTATCGCGGTAATACATACGTAGCAAAGAGTGTAAATAGACTACAGACGTTCCTGCTGTTAATCTTTATTATAAAATCCATCTCTAGACGCTCTCTCAGGCCATCAATTTAAACGGCAATTATCAAAAATCTTCTGCCGCCGCGAGGAGGGGAACCCTCTCGGACTCTCCCCCCTTCGGTCGCTACGCTCCCTCAGACTTGGTCGCTTCGCTCCCTCGTATTTGCGGACCCAGATTTTTTTCTTCTGGCAGAATCCCTGTCATTTGCCTGTATGTACAAATGCACTACCTACAAATGTACGCTTATGCCTATCTCAGGAAATATTTGGGTCAGTACATGTATACATGTATTAGTATCTGGTGTTTGTGAAATATATGAGAGCTGATCATCACTCCCCTAGATTTGTATTGCGAGAGTGATCACTGTATTGTGGGAGTGATTCACTCTTGTCGAAGTGATTCACTCAGATTGTCGATATTACTCTCCAATACATTTTCATTTTTTAGGAGAGTGATCAATAACTCTCCTGGAGGAAAAGTTAGGTGAGTTATGGAGAGGGAGAGTGATCACTCTCCTTAAAAACGAGAGACTGATCATGTATTATACATGTACTCTGAAATCTATTAATCTATCTGAAATCTATTAATACATGTGGTAGCTCTTTAGATTATTAGCAAAACAAAGGTTAGATATTTATCTATATTTTAATGTCCTGATTGCTGGGCCTGTATCAGTGTATGGAGACAAAGTTGGAATTATGTCTTCATTAGTGGCAAAGTACACTGTTCACATAGTAAATGTGCTTGTGCTGTATAGCCGAACGCTATACAAATTGAATAATTAGGCCTCTGTTAATTAATCTTCTCATGACCTTGGGAGGAAATTATGATGCTGAATGCTGTAATTATTAATTATTTGGCTGCATTACATCTAATACATTGCAATAAAAAGAAATTACGTATGTGGTAAACTTCGAGCACCAATGGAAAGTTAATGTCAACTTTGATATGTCAAAGACAACTATTTCCCCTAATTTCTGCAATTAGAACTGCAAAAAACTTTGTTGTTGACTAAATCATGTGAAATTTAAATGGCACCTGTGACATTATATCATAGAATTTAGATCCAAGTAATACCCTTTTGAAAGAATGAAAATTTGGGGGGAGTTAACCAGTATCCCAACTATATTTACTTTAGTTGCCCCTTGTAAATTGCTGCTTCCAATAAATTATAATCAGCCACCAGAGTCCTGTTGGAATTATCAATTAACTGAAATGCCTGCATGGCAATACGTCAGCTTGTGAATAGAAGCCCAAGGAAAGAAGCCAACAATATCATTTACCATCGGTACGAACTGGAAAAAGAAATACTTCAATTCCGTTTCGTAACAGGTCAGACTTTTGCATGCACCGGACTACCGTGCAAGGTTTGACGCGCAATCGGAAGTAAACTTGGCGCAGGAAATGTTGACAGAGAACACCGTCCAACAACAATGGCCGAAGATCGGTTTGAAATAAATTTTCAATGGATTATTTCTTGGATTGTCCGTTCCTTCAGATAGATCTAGACTTCTAAAAAGGTATTTACAAAAATTGATTGCATTTTATTGTTTTTGTTAGATGAAATCCTACTTGCCACATGCGGCAGGTAGATTTTTTGCAACTTGTCGCCGGAAAAATTCACTTGCCGACGGCAGGTAGGCAGGCGTTATTTCGACCGTTGCCTTGTTCTGCGGATTTTTTCTTTTTTGCAGCAAAAAATGCTAAATAATCAAAACAATGCATAATTATTGTTACGATAAAAAACATGCGGGCGGGTCATGAGAAGCTAAAGATTAATTAACAGAGGCCTTACCATCTTGTCATATAATGAGTGTTTAGTTACAGTTGTACATGTAGTATACAATACAAAACCCGGGCCTTTACATGTATATATGTACATGAGTGGTTGTCTCAGGTGAATTGAATGTTTTCCTGAATTAGGCCAAAAGAAATATATATAATTATATGTGTGTCTGTTCCCTGTTGCATCACCATGGGGCATAGAGTCAATTTTCAAGTGCTGGTGACTTGCGTAACACAGCAGTGTATATCCCCACTGGTGTACTCAATGTTATTTGAACCTATCCTTGTACTCTTTCAAACTGCTTTTGCGATTTTAAAATAATTGAGCCATCTTGCTATTTTAAAAACCGGTTGGGCAATTTTAAAATCATGCAGATTTTTAAGAGCGCATAACATAAACAGTTAGCACATGACCAACATGGATAACTACCATACATATACCAGTTTAAATAGACCAGTCCCACTGACATGATGAAATGGTTCAACACATGTACATACATGTATTCTAGCATAAAACTGGCCTCCTGGCTCTGTTTGTCTGGCAGTTCCTGTACCCCAGAGAATTGATGGACTTCGTCTGCATGTAAGACTTCAGTTTGTATGATGCAGCAGTATTTAGACATGTTGAGTCCGCTGCCACATTATACTTGTATCTGTTCAAATACAGTGTTATTGATCATATATACATGTACATGTAGTCGTCATATTGGTGAAGTGTAGAGAAAGCTCGACTATATATTACACGTTTTTTACGCAAAAACAAGTTAAGCATTTCCCCCCCCCCCTGTTCAGTTATGGATTGGTGAACATTACTGGAAGCCCATAAAAAGATGTGTGCCCTATATTTCGATTATGTCTTTGGGCTGTGAATTCAGGTGCAGGTACATGTATATGTCTGGTCTTGACCTAGTTTCTTCAGACTAGGTAAAGAATATGGACACAAACAAATACTGGCTGAATATCATACAGTACTCCTGGTGTGGGGCCAAAGTCCAAGTTGCTTGCGCCTAGTTTTCACCTGCCCACAGGTATTTTGTGTCAACAACATTGAAGACAGCGACAGTCATTGTAAATCCTAGCCACTTTAACATTCACCAACTGTAAAACCTGACATCTTGTTTTGAAAAATGAAATCTGTCTTGAAATGTACAGTATACATGGTATAGGACTTGAAAATTGTCTGTTCTAGTGATTGGCACAACCCAGTTTATCCCTGTGGTTGAGCTCTGTTCCTGGCTTTTATTAATAGCCAGCATACATGTACATGTATGACTCGGCAAAATCCGGAGATTGAACCTTTCACAGCCATGCACTCTCTCTACTATCACTCTTCATTGCATTGGCACTTTTAAGGAGAGCAAAGAAAAGCTCTCCTTGGTGAAATTTAGGAGAGTGATGGTGAGGGAGAGTCACTACTTACATGTACATTGTACTAAAATTGAGAAATTAGCCATGACATGATAGAGTTGGATACTCCATATGCCATGACATACATGTACATGATCACCGAATTTTGACTTCTTGGCATTCACCCAAATCATGGATTTTACACTGACAGAATAAAGTTCATGCTCAATTAATTCGTAAACAAACACATATACACAATAAATCTGTACATGGTAAATCTGCACATGGTAAATCTGCACCTGTACATGTGTGTATTCCAGACTTACTCAATGTCTAGAGCATGCTTATAAGTGGCTAAACCTACAGCTCCACTGGACCATTGCAAATTATTCATTGCTATAGGGATATGTCAATACTTCATCAACACCAATACAGGATATACATGACGTATGTGTCCATATTTGCCATAAAAATCAGCATGTTAATGCTTTCTGACATGCAAACATTATCATTATGTACACAATTCAATATTGCCACTATAACACAATTCACATTGGTAAAAATATGACCAAGAAACCCTATCATAAATACATGTACATGTACACTGTGTGCCCTATTTCTTCTCATTTTTCAGATGGCAAAAATTAACTTCAGGCATCTACAGAGAGAAATTCTGCAAATTTCACTGGCTATCTTTTCAGTTCTTGGGATAAATAGCATATCCATACCACAGTATTTACTAGTTTCAGCTACATGTACATGTATGCAGGGATTCATACACGTCAGTTCTACGTACCGAATTTCGGTTCGTAGATTGAGTTTTAAAACTCAATTTTTCAGTTCAAAACTCAATTTTTCAGAGTAAAAAATCAAAAGTTTTCACCAAAATATTTATACTCAATTTGTGTGTTGGAAACTGAATTTTCAAGCTTCGGAAACTGAATTTTCAAGCTTCGTAAATTCGAAATTTCAATACCCGGTTGTCGGGAAATCATCCCATGGTCGCGAAAGCACATGTGAATCTGTCGGCAGCAACAACAAAGTCAAGTGCAAACTCCGTCAGCTGCTCTGAATTTACCTCGGATGACTTAGTCTGTTAACGGGGTATATTCACCCGAGACTAGTTTATCCGACGTAATGTTAGTTACATCGACGTATATTTCCGTGGAAGAATCCCGAATACTTATGAACCGTAATTTCACTGAACAATCGATGAGTCGCCTTTTCGTTCTCGTTCCTTCCAACGCAGGGAGATACAAACGATACTGAATAAACACACGTTGTTTTCGTAGAATGCCAATCGTAAGTATTTCTTTGTATAATCTGTGTGGTCTGTCTTGAGAAAATAGTAATACTGTATCATTTTCACTTTGGTTTGATTATAACGAAAATTGACACAACCGTACAGCGTGCGGTTTGAGAACATGACAAGGGAGTGAACTCTTCCTAGCGAGAGAGCAAGCAAGCGTTTTGAAGCGTTTCGTTGTTTTTTTCCTCCTTTTTTTTTGTTAACCATATTCTATCAAAATAATATCATCCTCAAGACTTCTATTATTTGTGTAACCCAATACAATCGTCGTGTATATAAATAAAATATATAGGCCTACAATCATCGTTTTATAAACCAGTGTGATTTTTGGTGGTCATTTGTAATTGAATAATATCACAATAACTGGAACTTCACTTATGTCATCACAATATTTTTATATTTATTAATTCACTGCTTTTGTTAAATGTTTCCATAATTAAAATTATTTTTCTGTTAATGTTAAATTTTGGATAATGGTTTCTTCAAATTTAATTTTAGATCTAAATTAATAGATAAATGGGGTTTTTATGATATCAATATATATTTTCTTTATAATTACCCCCTAACAAGTTGGGCCATATTTGTATACTGAAATTGAATGTGTGTTTGTGTATTATTCAGACAGTCCTGTGTGGAAGTTGGAAAATGGAATTAAAAGTTCTGTTATGTACTGTTGATTGATTGAGATATAACAGCTTTCAGAGAGGGAAATAGTTGACACTCCCAGGGGTTATTCTTGACAAAAGTTTTTCATCTACTCAATTTTTTTCGCGCGCCTTCGGCGCGCTAAATAATGCCTAAAACTCAATTTTTCCCGATTTTCATTGAATGAAGTATGAAAACTCAATTTTCCCCAATTTTCATCGAATGAAGTGCGAAAACTCAATTGTTAGTGCCTTTTCATCTTAGAAATAGGAATAGCATGCAAAAAAAATACATGCAATACCCAAAAAAAAAAGAGATTGCGTACGGGCGTTTCAGAGGTATATTTCTTCCAGTGTAAATCTAAATGATGAAAAATTCTTCTGTGCTTGAAAACAGCTGATGCATACACAGGTTTGCAGTATGCATCTCAAATGTCAGTTGTATGGCCAACATTTTGGTTGGCTTTCAGAAAAATGAAAATAAAATGCGCCCTCCATCACGTTTTTTTTTCACCCCCTCTACAACATTGTGTTGTTGTTGATGCGCAGCAATACCGAACCCACGTGTTGTGAAAATCAAAGTTCTTGTCTCGCATTTTCGATTACATAATCTATTACAAAATCTATTCATGGAGACACTTTATATTTCTTGACATCTGGCAGCTCTACATATATCATCCCGCCTACTTTCACTTTCAGCGACGTGCAAATGCCTGCGTCTGACTCTCCCCATTTACTGGAGTTTATTATTGATTAGCTCCGGTGTAGCCTTGTTCCATACTACGTGAGAACAAGTCACGTAGTATGGAACAAGGCTACACCGGAGCTAATTATTGATCATCGACGAGGAGTCAACTGTATGAATGTCTCCATGCATAGATCTTTATTCAGTTCTTTATTTTTCTAAGTTCAGTTTTTCAGCATTTTAACTGTTACGCTGCGGCGAGTCGTTCAAACGGCTCTCGTCTTTCTATACGAAAAATGCGACGAGCCGTTGCTTCTGCCAATGCGAGTGCAGCGATGTACCATTCTGAAATCGCTTTTTCAAATTTACCAAGCATGAAACTCGATAAAAACCATACATATATTGTTAGCTAAGCCTGATTTGATTTCTTGAATGTAAACTTGATATTCTGTCTCAGAATAACGAAGTCGGGAGGAAGAAATAAAAATGAAAAATAAAAAAAACACCAACGGAGATTTCCATAAAACGTTGTCGAGAAGCCGCCCAGAAAATATAAAATACTCACAGAAAACCCCTTCAAAATATATGATTCTTTGGTATAGTTGAAGTACAGAAGCTCAGTTTATATTTCCAAAATGCGGGTTTCGATTAAATCCGCTAAACAAACTTTATTTTCAAATTTCTTTCGAGCTTCTGCGCCACGTAATTTCGTTGCGATGAGATAAAAATGGCGTTTCCCTCAGATCAGCTTGACCCAGTTGAAGGCGATGTAGGTTACGTTACCCCGCTTGTCCAATCAAGGTAACCGATACAGGATCGGCTGTTACCGTTACTAGAGAAACGGGAAAACACCCCTTGCAGTTTTTCGATGTTATCGTCTGTTTGATTGGCCATCGGTCGAAATCACGCATTCAATCAAGGAATCAGAAACTACAAGGAATTCCCTTTCCAATGAAACGTCATACGCCCGCATGCAAAGTGGAACAAAACGTAGGCTGTGCGTATAACAACAACAACGCACACATCGCTCTTCCACCACGTGAGTGCAGTCTTTTCTTTCTTCTCGCGAGCTGTATTATCTTTGCATTTCGTTACAGAAACTCAATTTTATTGAAGGAAACTCAATTTTTTCGCGCGAATGTCCGAAAAATAAAATACTCAATTTTTTCATGGAAAACTCAATTTCCAAAAAAACGTCAAAACTCAATTCTTATTTGTTTTTCATCGGGGTTACCCCGATGAAAAACTGTCAAGAAAAACCCCTGACTCCTCATTGCATGTATATGAGAACTACATGTACATGTATAAATGAAAACCAGTACCGGCAGCATTACAAAGTTTTACCTGATTACCTGAAGTATTACTCGTAAACAACTTGAATAAATCTAACATAATTTGTTCATGTATCCTGCCGGATACCTGAAAACATAATGATGGAAACGAGTAAACGCAATCAACGACACAAAATGGTTTTAATTACACAAAAGGTTAAAAAATACCTGAATTGGTAACAGTGGACAAGGTTCACGGAAGGTAACATTTACCCTGGTTTGTAAAAAAATTATATACTCAACATTGGGGGAAAAAATGACCCTGGTTTGTAAAAAATTTATATACTCAATTTGAGGGATAAAAAATGCCGATAAATTTTATTTTAACTCAATTTGAGTGAAAAAAACCTCAATTTTCCAGATTTCGGTTCGTAAAATTTGGACTTCTATGAATCCCTGGTATGAAGTGACTACAAGAAAAGAATATGTTTAATACATAACCACTACACGAGAATGAAAATAATACTAAAAGCATTGGGATCCACTGATTAACTTGACATAATACAGGAGGTGAGTGAGTCCGAAAATATTGGCGAAAAGCATTTTATGGATCAGTATTTAGACAAGTATATTTATTCCTGTCATCAGGAATGGTGGTTTTATACATGAAATTATAATTTTGACGAAATGTTGATCTACAAAATGCTTCTCCTCACCTCACCTCCTGTAATATAATTACCCCTCAGCCCATAGGGCTGTGGGGTCTTGTCGTTGCCATGTACGTACGTCCGTCCGTCCTAGCGTCCGTCCTGGCGTCCGTCCGTCAACATTTTCTTGTCCGCTAAATATCTTCAGATCTATGAAGTCGGGCCTGACCAAACTTTGGTGAGAGCTTCCTGAATGTTGACAGATGAAATGATTAGATTTTCAGATGGCTATGATGATGTCATGATTTTTAATTATTTTTTTTATTATTTATTGATGGCGTAGCTTTTGCACTGTTATCTATGCCCATCAACATGTTCTTGTCCGCTGAATATCTGCAGATCTATGAAGTCGGGTCTGACCAAACTTTGGTGAGAGCTTCCTGAATGTTGACAGATGAAATGATTAGATTTTCAGATGGCTATGATGATGTCATGATTTAAAAAAAAATAAATTATTATTTATTGATGGCTTAGCTTCTGCACTATTATCTATGCCCATCAACATGTTCTTGTCCGCTGAATGTCTGCAGATCTATCAAGTCGGGCCTGACCAAACTTTGGTGAGAGCTTCCTGAATGTTGACAGATGAAATGATTAGATTTTCAGATGGCTATGATAATTTCATGATTTTTTATTTTTTTAAATTTTTTAATTTATTGATGGCTTAGCTTTTGCACTGTTATCTATGCCCATCGGGAACCCTTGGTTGCATGTTTCGTTGTGAATTTTGAAGGTTCCCTGATACAAGAAAGCCTGGTCCATTCATGATTATTATTGAATGAAGGACAACATTTTTCTTAAATTTTGCTATTAAATCATTCTATTCTACATCATATGATTTATTCTAAAACTTTTGCATGAACCATATTTGTGTCCACACATTTAACTGGTACAACATAATGCTTCAATTTTTGTCACCAAACATGTTACTGTACCTTGGAAATTATGTAAAACGAGTGATTAGGAGAGCCCATTTTTAGCCTGACTGTGTGCAATTTTGAATCAGTTTGCATACCTGGAGCTCCCCCCCCCCCAAATAATGATAAGGGTTGGCCTGTGTCAATAAGTGTGTTTACTTATCACACTTGTGCAATGCATAAATTGCCACTGATAAAGCTACACTTCCTTGCATGCTGTAATCCCAGCACATCACTCATGTGAAACCGAAGTCTGTTATATACGGTATCCAGGGATTTTTTGCAGGTTCCGATCCCAAACTCCCAGTTCCTTTTGGTAATTCATTATTGAGGGTCCAATTTTTTAAGTGAATTTCGGCGCAAAGAGCCTGTGATCAATCACAAAACAGAGGTTTATTAACATGAAATTCAATACCCAGCTATGCAAGCGGATCGATATTGAGGCTTCCAGAAGCTTTTTCTAGGAGTATTTCCTTCAGAAATCTTTCCAAATTGAACAAAAACAACACTTTCGTTTTTTGTTTCATTTGAGTTTTGGGTGCCCATATGTTTTCCAAAACTAGACTGGCTCTAGATGCAGCCCTGATCCTACTTGACTAAAAAAAAACAGGCTGAGGGGTCCACGCACCTTTTAGGTGCTTGCCTGCAATTCATGTTATACCATGTTATACATAGTCATAGTCCAAACAAGATACATGTACATGAACTTCACAGCCTGTTTAATTGGACATGTTGGAAGGAATTTCTCTGTGAAAACTTAAGAGTGAAATTTTTTGCTGAGATTAAACCCGGTACACGGGGATAACGAGAGTGCCACCCGTACGACCATCCCCGGTAGACCGGGTTAGCTTTAAACCCGTTCGCTATCACGATGGGTACAGCACTTTTATTTTTTTGCATTCGTTTTAACGGAAACCTATCAAACATTGTATACTTCTGGAAAGCCGAAACCCTGATCAATTTGATTCTCGAAATTGTATGCTTGTTTGAAAAAAAAATCGGAATGAAAAATGCATTTTTCCCCACATACCGTGTGATGGGCATCTCGGCAGCGAGCCGCAAAAATGGAAAAAATCATCGAAAACCTCATCCTAACTTCTGTATTTTTTATGTTACATGACTGGTAAAGCGTGGTGAATATTCCCCAGACGACTGAAACTGCCAACAACGACCGGCAAAGTTTATTTCCATATTTTTACGGGTCTTGATCCGCAAAGTTTGTCGAACACATTTCAAAATGTCGGCAGCAAGCTGCGTTATTGAGTCGACGAACCAATCGGTATGCGTAATTTTGCCCACGTGACCTCCAGCAGCCAACAGATTTGAGACGAGCGTAGACAGTGGCTGGAAGGATGGAATGACATCATTTTATAATCCAATCGTATCCTCCGTTTTATTTTGCCATCCATTCAAGGTTATTTCCTGTGTAGAAAGGTGAAAGGTCGCTCTTTCCAATGAGAGGTCAAACATGAAAATTGGCCGAGTAAAACTCGAGAAAAACGCTGTCAAATGCGGTCGAAAAAAGACGATTTCTCCGTTGGATTTTGATGTTTTTGAGTCGAGAAAGCCGGGGGAAAGCGCATTCTCTCGCAGCAAAACCTAATTTTGTATGCTATTTTATTTATTTTGCTATAAAACTAGAGCAAATAACACTGGAGTGTGTATTGTGGAGACAGGTTTCTTATGTTTTTACCTGTGGCATGCAGGTCTACGGGAGGCTCGCGTTGTTGTTGTTCTTGTTCTTGTTGTTCTTCTTCTTGTGACTTTTTGAAATACGCATGCGCTAAGAGAGTGTGATCTCTGCCACACTTTCCTTTTCAATCTCACATGACAACACTGTCTTCAGGCACGTTTGAATTCATTTGCAACTATATTCGGTGGAATTAATTATTGCTTCGTTGATTTCCGTTCAGACTTCAATTCTCTTTCGTCAGTCGCTTAAAATCTGTCGGTCATCACATCAGTCACTGTCTTCAGATATTACCATTTTCATTGAACTGTATGCACATGTATATACATGTACAATTTAAGATCCTTGAATTTCTTATATACATGTACCAAGGAAGATGAGCCGCAACCTTGTCAGTGGTTCAGCTAATTTGCATACAGTCACAGGCGACTGTCTTAGAAAGTAGAAAAATAAGTTCACTACTTCTAGTAATCATTTTATCTACCCAATCTAGATAAAATACAAATTGGTGAAGAAGCATAACAAGTAACGCATTATCATTATGATTAACATTGAATAATACATGTACTTGGTATCAAATTATAGATCATGCATCATAAAAACAAACGCAACAATTACGTTTCAGAAATAAGCGGAACAACTCAGCAACTTTCACCGAATAAAGATGTTCAGCCCTCGAAAGTTGGCGTAACCGAAACGATCGGTTACGTGTCGGTTACGTGGTTGTAAATTCTGCAGAACGAATAATCGGTTACGTAAAAAATCAACTTGCGCTACGGTATGACGAGTGCCATTGAAAATGTCTGGGCGACCGGCCCAGTGACAGTCATCAATCGTTGCCTTACCGGTCTATATTTCTCCTCTATGGTATCTTCGAATCATGCTTCGGAGTTTATACACGTTTTTATTATGGAATTAGTATCATGAACGTGTGATTTTGCATCAGAAAGAAATAAAAACACGGAGGTTCGAAACGAAAAAAACTGACATTCTGATGGCGCATAAAAACGGAAGCATGCGATATCAAGGGGACACAACTCCCAACATACAAAGCCTGAATTCATCCAATCAAATGTGGGTCAATTCTACAGCGCGGGACAGCACGCACACGGAAGTGGATGGAAATCGAATTTCTCATCTCCGGATCCTCCGGATCGCAGGTTCGATATGCAAAACGGCTCAAAAGCGAAAATTGACTCTGTGAACATAAAAACATTCCAGAAGTGGTCATTTCACGATGACTTTAGAAAAGTTTTGTCTGCTTTTGTTTTACTTTCTACACATTTCACATTTTATTTTTTTCAACACCGTCCCTTTTATTCCATGCCTGGGTGCTTCTTGCTGAATTTCTGACGAATAAGTTGCACATGTTACATCGCAGTTTGAGAATATTGCCGTCAGCTGCTGTTTCAAGGACTCTCAAAACAATTTTGTATTTTATTGTAATAATATATATATAATAATATATAATACACAATTTCTTCAGTTCCAGAAAAAAATTTGGCTAACCTGTTTACGTAACCAATGGGTTACGCAACCTAGTCCTACGTAACCGAACAATAGGTTACGTGAACATCGTGACCCAGAACTATTTTTGGGTTACGCAAATTTTTGAAATTTCGAGGCCTGATGTTTAACTTTACCCCCAATCAATTCGCATATATGGAAATATGTTTTGAAAGGAATAATAACTTAATCCTCTGTGGGAATCGAAACAATGATCCTCCAATCCCTGGACTTGCACTTAATGTCTTAGCTATATACCGACTCATTGATAATACTCAAAACTCGACTTTATGCGCAAATGATTTTATAATACATAAATGACTATGTAGTATTTAATGAGTCAGACAACCCTATGCGCGAACAATACAGTTGTGAAGTTTTATTGTGTACTTTCGGTACATAGCTATTTCGAATGATCGTCTATCCTCATTCTCGCAAGCCAGGGCTTTGCTTCGCTGGTATTCATGTTCTCGTCCTCTTCCGCACTCATTAATCACTTCTGTAAAATCAATACTTATGTGTATCAGCAGACAATGGGCAGAAACATGTTGCATTTGACATCATTCTCTCAAGTCAGAGCCCATTTATGCTAGAACTTACTGGTTCTACACTTCACAATTTACGTTATTTTGTCAATCAGTCTTACGAATGAAATTACGTCATATATTAGCAGATACTGACCATAAAAGCGATCTATTTGACCTCGTTGTCAAAAGCTAGGACCTTGATTTCCTTGAGAGTTTTTAAAATTTATTTTGATACTTAAATACCTTTCATATTGACTTAGAAGTCGTTTTCGCGAATGCAATAATTTGATGTACCAAAAGATAATAACGAGAATTCGACATGATTCTCTTATACACACAGACCTTGTTTAGTGAAATAACCCTGAAATTTCGCACTTAAATCACCTTCCGAATGACAAACATACTCACGAATTGATTATAGGGAGATATCCATAGATACTGACAAGAAATGTTTCTTATTTGCAGAATTTGATTTAAAAAATTTTTTTTTTATAAAATTATCAACCTTCGAAAAGGCTTGACCAAACATGTCGGATGAGGTGATATCTCCTAAGGATGAAATAGGTAATCATTTGTATAGAAAGAGCAAACCATGTATTGATATTGGCTTGCTGCATAAAAAAGAGTGTCAAGGTACCGTATTTAGTTTGCAGATGATAACGCACATAAATGCAGAAACTTAATTTATTATTCTAATCGAATATCAAGACTGTCACAGGCGTCAATTTGAATCGTGAAAAATGTCATTATGCCTCTTGAACAGTTCGATAAAGCCTTCAACCCCATTCCATAGTTTCACAGATCAAAGTGATAGACCTGATAATAAATTCATTGAAAATTAACTTTGAAGGAAATATAAATTTTTCATTTTGCTCGGCAAAGTAAGCGAGAAGGGAGACTGAAGAGCGTAGATGTTCGCGCTATGACTAAATCCTTGAAATTTGTTTGGATTTCCAAATATTTGAAAGCCTTTTTCATTTGCAAAAATCAACGGCTGAACCGAATGTTTTGAAACTTGGAATACACAATACTTGTACCAAGACATTGCCAAAGCGATCATTGTGACTTCGTCTGTCAAAATTCAGTATAGACGTCACGGACCAGTCAAAATTGTCGAAATTTGAACGGGAAAGTGAATATATATATATGGTATCAAACCTATTAGTCAATTCCTACAATTGTGGGTTAGAAGTTGAAAATTACTTCCCTTGGCATGAAAACACTAGCAGATGGCACTTTTTTTCTACAATTACCACTACCTCCGCTGATATGTCTTTCACTGTATTATTGCCACTGCCGCAGGTTTTGACTACAATGTAGTCATTTCTCACTTGTTCTGCAAATCTCGGACGCAAACGCAATTTCTAGCATTCCAAAGACAACATATACAAATTTTAACAGTTCTCAGGGAATTGATCGTCGGCAGGTCACTTTTGTCAGGGGAAATAATCGGCGAAAGGGTTAAAGTGTGTCATATTGTAGAAGTTAGGAGTGCCTCTCAAAAAAAACCTGACAAGTCTACAGCTCATGTGCTGGGTACTGCAAATTTTGGCGTGTTCAGACGGACAGCCTAACGTGAACAGGAGTCATGCTCAACATATTAAAAGGAACCTGAAACACTGCTTTGTGATTTGGGCAAGTCGATCTGCACATCATTGGATGCAAACAAGGAGAAAAGATTTATCTGAGAATTTTAATAAAAAAAATAAAAAAATCAATAAAAAAATAAAATGCGACCAACCCAACATTTTTCTTGGGCCCTTGTTACCACAAACAAACTACTTTTTACCCCTCGTCGTTGTCATGTGCATCTGTTACCGCATTTTAGGCAAAACCGCTCGAGATACAGTGACCAAATTTTGGGAACTTATTTATCTATTTATAAGTCAGATGCCATCGAAAATAGCTCCGCTGAGCCCATGTTTTACAGAATGCCCTTTTACAGAGGTATTAATTTCTTATTTTGTGATGCTTTTTTATGGATAACCTAAGTTGCTCATATGGCTGTACGGGGGACCAGAATTGTTCTCGATTTCACATCATGTATTGTTGCAGCATACACTGACCCCTGGTTTAAAATTGAAAGGGAAAATAAGACATTCATTGGTTATATGGCACAATTGTTTCACCAACAAATATTTGGGGAAGAATGGCTTAAAATTGAAGAAAATCAAGTGGTATATGAAAATGGGTCCTGGAGCAGTCTTGATATGCATGACTGCTGTTCTGAAAAATGTCTGAATGACATTTGTTTGTATGATGTGTATGTTCACCAAGACCCGTTGGTTTCAAACACAGCCACCATGGTCATGAGAGTAATATTTGTCAACAGCTACGGTAGAACTACATCATGTACATGTAGTACATGTACATGTACATGAAAATGTGCTATTGTGAAAAATAATCTGACTATGGCTGCTTCTGAATGTACCCCGTTTACAGGTACAGGTAGTCTGGGCAGCTAGCTACAGGCACACCTATCCAAGAATCGTTAGTCGCAGGGTTGTCATGGTAATGCAGTATAGGACATGTTACCTGTACATCTCACCAGTTGGCTATTAGACATAGAATGATTTGAGACACATGTATGTTTATCTGTGTAATAGGGAAGCATGGTCCTCACTCATGGTATAAACTATCGAACTGTTGGTCTCCCTCGCTGGGATTTGCTGTTGATCTTGGCTTCATTAGTTTTTTTTCTGATATCCTTTTATACATGTATACAGATGATAAAATCATGAAAATACAGTATTTTTTAGCAAGCTATATATTTCAACACAATACTAACATATTAGGGTTTTAATAAGCGTACATGTAGTCTGATTTTTACAGCAAAATTGGCATATCTGTGCACTACAATCCATGTACCTAATATGCACAACTTAAATTACATATAGGCATGTGGATGGTACAGAAAGCTTTTCAAACTTAATAACTTAATTTCTGATTCACTAAACTGTCTCTTTTGTCACCAATTGATTGCTGCAGTCTGGTTGATCTTCAACAAGGACTCCATTTTGATACTGCCAAGGCAGAGGGGTTCTCCATGCTTTGCACGGTTCATGTCATAATTTATTTTTTGCAAGTACATGTATATTCTTACTGTTGCTTATATATTTTCAGGATATGGTCCACCCCCAGGTGCTTATACCCAACAGCCAGGCTATCCACCAGCCGGATATGGACAGCCCATGGGACAACCAGGTGCACCAGGTAATAATACAAACCTGTTCATTTTGTAGCCTACAATAAATCTACATGCTTGTACAGGCTATCATGTTCAATGGTGCAGGGTTCAAATGCATGCTAGATGAGCACCCGGGCCAAGGAATACATGCACCAACAACATGAACAAAGACTTCAAAAAATGGAACTTGGAAAAACCATGGAAAAATGGTGAAAATATGTGAACTGATGATACTAGGTTTGGAATATGACAATTCTATTTGATGTCTTTCCATCCGTTTTCTTTGCAGCATTTGTGTGAGATAATGGCATACAAAAAAATGTTCAGCCAGGGGAGACGACTCTTACATGTGGCCTCCGATACTGCATATGCTGTGTGCCTTGTCATGAAATTGCTGCTGCCACAACACCACAGATATAAATCTGATAGTCTTCCTAACATATCCATGGCTCAGTCAGTAATGCCCCATCACCTCATTTTGTCTTGAATGCATGGCCCAATCTATCAATTGCTGAACGTCTAGGGATGAATAATCTTTAGCTTTACAAGCTCTTTTCTGGAAAAAAATAATAATGAGGGAGGCCTTTTTACCCCTCAGCCCATAGGGCTGTGGGGTCTTGTCGTTGCCATGTACGTACGTACGTCCGTCCTAGCGTCCGTCCGTCAACATTTTCTTGTCCGCTAAATATCTTCAGATCTATGAAGTCGGGCCTGACCAAACTTTGGTGAGAGCTTCCTGAATGTTGACAGATGAAATGATTAGATTTTCAGATGGCTATGATGATGTCATGATTTTTAATTATTTTTTTTATTATTTATTGATGGCGTAGCTTTTGCACTGTTATCTATGCCCATCAACATGTTCTTGTCCGCTGAATATCTGCAGATCTATGAAGTCGGGTCTGACCAAACTTTGGTGAGAGCTTCCTGAATGTTGACGGATGAAATGATTAGATTTTCAGATGGCTATGATGATGTCATGATTTTTAAAAAAAAAAATATTATTTATTGATGGCTTAGCTTCTGCACTGTTATCTATGCCCATCAACATGTTCTTGTCCGCTGAATGTCTGCAGATCTATCAAGTCGGGCCTGACCAAACTTTGGTGAGAGCTTCCTGAATGTTGACAGATGAAATGATTAGATTTTCAGATGGCTATGATAATTTCATGATTTTTTTTTTTTTTAAATTTTTTAATTTATTGATGGCTTAGCTTTTGCACTGTTATCTATGCCCATCGGGAACCCTTGGTTGCATGTTTCGTTGTGAATTTTGAAGGTTCCCTGATACAAGAAAGCCTGGTCCATTCATGATTATTATTGAATGAAGGACAACATTTTTCTTAAATTTTGCTATTAAATCATTCTATTCTACATCATATGATTTATTCTAAAACTTTTGCATGAACCATATTTGTGTCCACACATTTAACTGGTACAACATAATGCTTCAATTTTTGTCACCAAACATGTTACTGTACCTTGGAAATTATGTAAAACGAGTGATTAGGAGAGCCCATTTTTAGCCTGACTGTGTGCAATTTTGAATCAGTTTGCATACCTGGAGCTCCCCCCCCCCCAAATAATGATAAGGGTTGGCCTGTGTCAATAAGTGTGTTTACTTGTTATCACACTTGTGCAATGCATAAATTGCCACTGATAAAGCTACACTTCCTTGCATGCTGTAATCCCAGCACATCACTCACGTGAAACCGAAGTCTGTTATATACGGTATCCAAGGATTTTTTGCAGGTTCCGATCCCAAACTCCCAGTTCCTTTTCGTAATTCATTATTGAGGGTCCAATTTTTTTAAGTGAATTTCGGCGCAAAGAGCCTGTGATCAATCACAAAACAGAGGTTTATTAACATGAAATTCAATACCCAGCTATGCAATCGGATCGATATTGAGGCTTCCAGAAGCTTTTTCTAGGAGTATTTCTTTCAGAAATCTTTTCAAATTGAACAAAAACAACACTTTCGCTTTTTGTTTCATTTGAGTTTTGGGTGCCCATATGTTTTCCAAAACTAAACTGGCTCTAGATGCAGCCCTGATCCTACTTGACTAAAAAAAAACAGGCTGAGGGGTCCACGCACCTTTTAGGTGCTTGCCTGCAATTCATGTTTCTTTAGCACAGACCAAATATATCCATCTTTTCCAGCAAGCTGATGCAGTAGTTTGATACAATTTGCATGAAACCAACAATGTTCTTCAAACCATCGAACAACTTTTTCCAGAACATTATTTTGGTAAAACTTTGAGTTTTTGGAAAAAAAATTTTTTTTGCTGTGGATGATAAAAAAAAAAGTTGATGCAGCACTACAAAAAATGACGGTGCCCCTGAATCTAGAAATTTAGCCCAAGTAAATTTTGCCCAGATTGTCCACATTCTGTTGTCTGTTGATGACCTCTCATTGCCATGATCTGGAAAGGACAAAATGTGGTGACATTGTATTAAGCCAGTTAGGGTAATACGTCTAATTATTCAATCCCCCTACCAATCATGTCAATATTTAATCATCCTCAATTTTAAGTAGAAAAGTCTATCAATGGTTCTAATAAATATGATGCCAAAGAAATAATGGATAATATGCCATTTTGTTAACTCCCTGTTCCAATAAATTTGATCACCCCAGATTTTGTGTGGAGAAATTTCCCTTCCTGTGATTAAATTATTAGAGGGATTACCGTAGTGAGCAACGGTACGGTATGCTAGTGAGCCACGGTATGGTATGCTGGTGAGCCACGGTACGGTATGCTAGGCAGAGTATCAGACTTGCATCCATGGTCTTGGATGATTTGAAATTGCTTTCTACAAATGCTATGCTACTGCAGTTGAACATATAATTCAATTTACACAAAATGTATTAACCTGTAAGAATTACTGCTATACATGTACATTTGGGCATGTATATGTGCTTGCTCTTGCATTGTGTATTTCTATTAACCATTTTGTCCAACTTTGGGACTTTCAGCCGGCTATTATGGGCAGCCAGGTCAACCTTACCCTGCCCCTCCACCAGGTATTATTTTATGTTACCATAGTTACTGTGGTATCGTGGTCTTGTGTTCTAACCTTACTTATTTAATTTTAGATAAAGGGTACTAACTCAATGTTGATTTGATACTAAGATCCATTTAAAATTCGTCCAGCAAATTTGGGTTGATGTGTTTGACATATTGTTTCAGAAATGGACATGGATGGATGGAAAAAGTATTTTTGATGTCAAATTTCAGCATTGCAGAATCAGCAATGTTTTACATTGTATGATTGGATCATTTTGGAAAACCCAATGCAATATCTTTCAGGTGATTGGTCAATTCAAATTCTCAAAAACCAATGTGGCATTTCATTAGCTAGTGGAGAAAACTGTTAAAACATCCATCCTACATGTCCTATAGTAGCAGTTCCAGGTGCATTGCATCTGACATACCAAAACGCTGGTGCATAATAAAGATGGGTCTTTCATGTCATTCTCTCAGGTGAAATTATGTTATGTACATACATATAAGCTTACACCTGTTCACTCACCGTGTTTGTGCATGACTTCTGTTTAAGTTGATCCTTTGTCTCCTCCTCAAATTCACTTTCAGCATGTGACTATTAACTGTCCGCTGTTCGATAACTGAATATAGAGTTAAATGAATGTATGATGGTAGCAGTGAGCATGCCCTGGACAATTGTTTCCTTTCTATGTCATTTCTTTTGTGGTACATCTACATAGTGATGTAAATGCTACCAATAATTCAATCACTCATTTTACGGGAAGTGGGGTGGGGCGAGATTGTACCTCAAATACATTTCACCACCATATTTTTAGGAGAAAAATCAATACTATCAAGATGATTTCACCAACTAACTTCCTGGTATACTAAATTTCATCAGCTCATTATATTCTTTCATGTAGGATTTGAAAACGGGGTGTGTCATTTATATTTACTTCCTGACAGCATGGGTCTCAGTCCTATCTTTGCCATGTTAAGGTTCCAGATTTCAGATGTCTCATTTCAAAATAGGGTATCTTAAATGGGCAGTTCCTCATGTAAGGATCTTCAAACCGGGAACACCATGTGCAACACAGCTTGTCAGGTAGTTTTTCCAAGTTTAACATGGTTCTACATGCACATGTAGTCACCTATTGTGTTTTCCCTGGGACGAATATTAAAGGGATATGAATCGTACCCCAACATCAAAGGCGCCGCCGCGAGCTCGCGCTGAATGTATGTCTCGCCTGCCAGGTCTTGCGCTCTACGCGCGTGAGCCTTTGCATCGCCTACTAGTTTTCGTCACGAATTCATTCCAGATTTTACAGATGTTCTTCTGCAGCAATTGGCATCAGATTATTTGATCGAGGCAGGTATTATTTTGAGAGAAGAAACTTTTGAGGGATTTTCATCGAAAAGATGCATATTTTCATGACAACTTTCGACCGCTCTGCGCTGCCGATAACTGAGCGGACGGAGCGGGAAGGAAAAACTCATTTTTTTCCTTCTTTGTGATCAAACTTCTCATTTATCTCAATCTTTGAAGTATATCTGTGCTAGTTTTTACAAAATATGCAAGCATGTCATTGACAGTGCACAAAATGTTTTAATTTTCCACTCATTAAGTGCCACTCATTAAGCTGTAAAGCATTTTTTTTGGTCACCAATCTTGGCCTAAATTGAGTTGACTGGCGTTCACGTTAATGGAGCCTAGTTGACAAGCACGTGTATTCGCCCAGCATTGACCAGCGAAACAGTGCGGGACTAGCAGCGAAGCACACGTGACGGTCTTTTGCGCACAAAAAGCCAATCAGTGACGAGGCGTACTAATTAACCAATCACTAATCACTCATTAACATATCAATTAGTGAGGCAAACTCTAGTTCAAAGAGAGGAGCCACGTTTCATATCCCTCTATACTCGTCCAAGGTTTTCCTTACATGACGAATAGGCCTCTTATTAAATATCCTGAGAAGTCTGGCCCTTCATCGGTACATGTATTATTTGATTACAGTGAAAAATTGGCCTTATACCATGTATACCATACATACTGATTGAATTATTGAAACATTTACAATGTTTACTGTAAATAACAATTGATGTTAGTGTATTCATTTTTATTTCCTTCACTAAATAAGTGTCATTTTGTTTCTTGCAACATATGTGACATAACTCATTTATATGTTTTCCTCCCCAATATGTATGAGATATATATGTGTGTTACATGTAACCATTCAAGTCTATAGTCTTCCTTGTTCTATCTGTCAACCTGTGATCCTGTTTATCACATTTTCATGGTTGATTGCCCCAAGAAAATGCATAGGGCTGTATGGAATGAGTTGAAAACCTCTGTACAGTCTGTAGGCCTACATTTATGTATATATGTTACACAAGTCATTTCCTGATATGCATGCTGATAAGACCGGCTAATATTGCTAATATTATATAAACAGATCCTGTATTCCAAGTACTTAGTTCCTGTATGTTTGTGTATGTTTGCCCGAATATGTTTGCTCAGGTCAGAGAATTGTCAATTGTCATGCTGGGATGTAAAAGGTCAGTGATCCAAATGGGAGCATCCATGTGCCATTGTGGCATGGTACATGTATATGCCATTCCATTTGTGCCATTAGTGGAAGATGTGTGTTGTATGGCATATGTCACCCTTGCTCTGGGTTGCCATTGGGACTCTTAGCAATGTTCAGAATTACACACTAAGGTTTATCGTGTTTACAGTTCTACTATTTCAATGTAGAAATGGTGAATCACAATATTTATGAGAAGGATTATTTAACAATTAAGCAAGGAACAAAATAAAATTAAATGTGCATCATCATGTAAAAAGAGATATTAGGTTGAGTTCCATATATGCCCAGTGGTGGAAAACTTGCAGCTGTAGGAATGGTTATGGTAGAAATTCAACACACATTCCTGACAATACGTGTACAGTTGTACCTACATGTACATGTACAGTTGTACCTGCCAGGTACAACTGTACATGTATTGTCAGGAATGTGTGTTGAGTTTCTACCATAACCATCCAGGGTGCTCATGCGCTTGTCAGATGGACTGACATATCATCCTTTTTTGCATGGCAAGCCACCCATTTTTACAGGGCATGTAATATACCGTACTGTTTCTCATGGCATGTCATCCAATTTTGCATGGCATGCCATATGTACTGTTTTTCATGGCATATGCCCTTTCTTCATATAGCATGCCCCAATTTTGAGAGGTTCAATATTGTTGCCTGATTTTACTGTCAATTTAAGGTGTTGCCTACATGTATACAATTAACATGTGCCTGTGGTTCAGTTATTATATGTTTTAATGGTATACATGTACAAGGTACATATTCTTGTTGTCATCTTCGTAGTCTTTCATAATGTACATGTAGCAGCCATGAATGCCTAAAAACAAACTATTTAACCTCTGTTCTAACAGTGTTCGCATCATGATCGTTTGATGGCCTCATCATCATGGACATGTTCTATATTAATCTGGAGTTAAATTGTTTTTGCTTGTTAACATGCATTCTCCAATGGTCAGAGCAGTAAACCTGATGTCAGAGGAACAGCCTCCTAACTATTTAGTCATAAATAGAAATTTTTCGCCATTTTCGAGTCATGTGGTATCCTACTTGTTCGAAATTACAGACCTACCACACCTCTTGTATTTTGTAAGCCCAGGCAATATCTGTTTCCGAAGTGGTATGAAAACCTGTAATTTAGTAGATTTCTCAAGTCTGTTCTTCGCCGGATGAAGGCCGAACAGAATACGGTAAAGTACCGGATATCACTCCGTGATAATGGAGACACACAATTCGCAAGCCGCGAAGTGTACACAAATGACAGCCATTATGACCCTTGGTAACTTTTCAGCAAGGAATCAGTCTGTTACATCAGTCTGAAGGGTTTAACAGATTTATACTCTGGTTTGTATGCATTTTAATTAATTTTCTATTTTGTTTACTTTTCTTCAGGCTATCCGGGTATGTAAGGCAAACTTTAAGCCAGTTAACATGGTTCATCATGGTTAAAAGTGATAGTAAACCCTCAGACGAAGTGAAGGTCAAATGAAAGACAAAATTCAACTGTATCCGAACATATTTTTGCTTCATTTATTTGATTTTTTATAACCGGATAAAAAGTACTTGACTTTTTTGTATGGTACGTACGTACTGTAACTCATAAGTGCCAAGTAAATTTGAATCTTGCATTTAATTTCCTCGATTTTGGTGAAACATGCATATTGGAACAGTGGGTCTGTGTTCAAACTCAAGGTACACACATCTTAAGCTTGAATAAAGCCTTGGAAAGTGCATACAAAGTTTGAAATATATGTTTGTGACGTCAGTGTGACGTCACTGGATCTAGATATGATCGAACAGACCACCATAGAATACCATGCTTCATTTGCAGTGCATGTACTCTGTGTAATAAAATCGTGAAAACTGACATTTGAACAATATTTTTCGACACTGTCAATGGTCTTTCACTTGATGTAACTTTACTTGAGGCTTTACGATCACTTTAACGTTTTGTTTTTTTTGGCATGACACAGATATTGTTATCACGTGAAAAGCCTGAAAATAAGAACATAAGACATTCAATCATTGTCAGAAAAAAACATGCAGGGCCGTAGCCAGGGTATCTAGACGAGTGGTTCACTATCTTAACAATTTATATGGGTACATGTATATCTGGGAGTTGATTTTAAAATGACCGCATACATCCATCTGAAAAGGGAATTTGAAAAAATATAATATTTTATTTGGAAAAGGGTTCACCCAAACCCCCTGGACGTTCCTTGGCTACGAACCTGACATGAGCATGAGAGACTTTTTTTTGTGACCTGTGACATATACATGTATAGAATATTGTACAAAAGATGGTGCTGGATTCTGGTACCCTCAGTCGTGTCAGTCTATCTCGGAAACGAGATCCAGGTAGTGGTAATATGATTACTGATTAAGTAATCACCTCTTCTCCGTGATCATCTTGGCAAAAGTGTAACATGGTGGATAATAATGTACTAATCTTGTCTACAGTAATCCTTCTAATAATTCAATCTCCCTATCAAAATTCAATCACTCCCTGCTTTGGGGACAAAATTCAATCAGTGGTTCTAATAAAATTTTGATCACCCTTGAAATATCAAAGAAAAAATGAATTGTCTACATGATTTTGAACCATTTCGTCAACTTCCTGTTCCAATAAATTTCATCAACCTCAGATTTTTTGTAGGAAATTTCACTTCCTGTGATTGAATTATTAAAGGGATTAGCATGTACATGTGTAGGATTACCGTAGTAACAGTCCAAAACATACGTTGAATGTCTTATTGTCATGTTCTCATTCTCAGATATTCATTATAATATTCAGCACAATTTGCATTCCAACACTCGTACACATTTGTAATATTGTTATGGTTGATCAGGGTTGGGGCAATCCCACTCTCTAGAATGGAGGTAAAAAAGGTTGTTTTACTCAATAAATCAGTTCACATAATGAATTCAGCAAAATCCTCTTTGAGGTGCACGCAGACAAATATATCCACATCGAACGGTAGTAAAAAAATCAATTATCATCTTTCTAATTTGCATAATAATAGGACAAACATCTGTGTCGCTGTTTAAACAACATTGACTGGTTCTTCAAATGGCAAATTAATTTTAGGTCATGGAACAATTTAGATAAATTAATGAGCCTGAAGTTTTGAAGCATTGGTTAATTAAGAATCAAAAGTTATTGAGCAAAAACGACCCTTTTTATCTCCATTTTAGAGAGCGGGATCGCCCTAACCTGTTGATGAAATCTCACCTTGAAATGTGTTGTGATTGTGGAGATGGTGGGGGATTTGACATGATAGAAAATGTTTTGTTAGGAAAAATAGATAAATTTTCTGCACTTTGTCGAGATAAATATGTCAAAATTCTGGCAAAAAGGAAAATTAAAATAAAAATGCTCAATTCTCGAGGAAGCCACACGCAAACCATTACTCACGATCCTTTGTACACCAGAGTATTTTTGGACATGTATTAAAATTGATACATATATGTAATAGGCTCGGAACAACCCAATATGATGCTTTCATTTTGAGAATTTTCAGCTCTTAGATTATTAGTCTACTAATTCCATGACAATAAAATAATCAATTTCTGTTTGTGTGACGAACAGATATTGTGTATGAACTGTGGAAAAAAGGTGGAAGATGAAATATACATCCCACACTTGAACATTTTGCTCAAGGTTGAGCAACAATGTAAGCGGGCTCCAAAGAACTGTGCGAATTATTTTTTTCCGTTTATGGAGTGTTCTGAAATTACGGTGTACATTTATAATGGAAAATTTACATGTACTGTATGGGTCGGCTTGGTATTATGGCCATTGTTTTCAAGGTTTTTACGCTTTTTCAAACAAATAGATAATATTTTAATTTACAACTCTCGGAGACAGATCTGCTACTCGGGAAGCATCTTTGGCGTGCATTTCGTGTCCAAAGCTGAGTTAGATCGCGCTTGCATCCCAGATGAAAAACCCACTTTTCAGGGGTCCACAAGTGAGCATGCAACATATTGCTATCATGGCTGTTTTGCGAGATAGATCTGTTTTCAGGAAAATTTGGACATTACTTGGTCCACTGACCAAATTTCTTTCAGCTTCGTGAAGTTCTTGTTTTAGAAAATGTCAACTTTAGGCACCTCAACAATGTCTTTGAGTAATGGTAAATACATGCATTTGTCATGTTTGTATTGTAGTCATAGAGATTGGTATTTGTTTCTGGGTTCCTTGTTTCAGGATAATGATTCAAGTGAACAACCATGACAACGTTGGATGATATAATATTTCCAGGAGAATTCAGTGTCATGAATAAAAGGTGGTTTAGGCATTTTCCTTTATTTCTATACCTTGAATTTGAAATCACAGGACAGAATTTGAACGAACAAGTATGTTAAATTTTCTTTGAATTCTGTTTTACCAAGAAAGGATTATCTTAACGGGCTGAAATTTTGAAAAATGATTGCTAGTTATCTCTTCAAATCAGTCAAATTATGTTCAATACATGACTTGCCGGTCGTCTGAAAGTGGCAAAAATGATGAGTTATTGCCCCTTTTTCAGGAGCAAGATTCGGATACAGCAATGTCTTCAACATGGACCTCGGGGGGAAAATCACCATCATAAGTTTGTTTATCATGTTTATAGACAGTGTTAGAAGCTGACCGGGACCTGAAATATCACTGAACTGTTCTAGAGCGAAAGAAGTCAGAAGAAATCATGTAAAAAGTCCTTTGAAATAACTTTTTTTCAGCAATTTTCAGTCTGTGCCTATACATACAGCATGCGTGAGGCTTGCTTGTTTACTCATGGTTCGCATTGCAATGGAAGGAAACATGGCGGTTTTTGCTATTTTTAGATGACTGGCAAGGCGCGTATTTCACGAACGTAGTGTGTGCAACAAAACGGTCGAAACAGAGAGCAACCCTATTACCAAGCTGTCTCGTACATGAAGAGCTCTATTGTCCATTTGACATGTATCCTCAGTAATGGAATGATCTTGTTGTTCAGCACTGTGTTTGATTATGATCCTGTGGTACAACACTGTGTACATGTATATGTTTGATCTATTCATGGTGTTCAAGTTACTTCAAATTTTGGTTTGTGACAGATCAGATTAGTACAGACGGTTAAGATCTGGATCGAGCTGAAGACTGGCGGGGAGGGGAGTGTTATAGGGTTCTCATAATGATTGTAGGCTAAATTGTCTGTCTACTTTCACATTTTGAGCAGCCTATGCTGATCAATTTCAACATATTAAAATTTGTATAAATTTGAGCCTCCTACTTTTCAGTTTGATCTGCTAATGAAATACCTGATTAATGAGAACCCTATATGAACGTTTAGTGATGAACACAGGCTGCAACATTGAAGCTGCGACAGCGGATTCACTTACCTACTAAAGTCCTTTGGGATGTTGTAGGCTTTATATCGTGGACCAGATTGATGTCCGGCCAAATGTAAGACCGGCATACATGTAGTGAATTCACAGGCTTATAATATGTACATTTGTCAATCACATATTAACAGCTTCAATGTACAGCGCAGTGTTCACAACGAGCAGAAAGGACACTAGAATGTAGAATCCAGTGCTATTCTGTCCGTGTCAGAATCCATGTGCCATGTACTAGTTGTGATGTACAAATACAATGTAGAGAGACCAACTGTTTTTTGTCATTGATAGTTTTTGTTCTTGTGAATTATTAAACTTTTATCGCACTAAATAAACTGATTGATTCGATTTCTGGCTTATTTGCTGATGGATAATAATTATTATTTTCTCCAATGAAACTTCACCTATTGTAAAGAATAGTTCCTTAAATGTGTTGAATGAATTATTATAACCTGATATTTTCAAACCAGTCATGGAATTCAGTTTGCTCGCTTAACAATGCTTAACAAATATTAACAGCCAGGTACTGATTCTTATTACAGAATAACAATAATGCCCCAAACAATAAAAATGAACTGCAAAATGATTAAATTTTCCAGGAACTCCAAGTGGTGCTTCATGGGATATCTGACAGCTTCAAGATTGGTGATTGGTTCATTTGAATATTTGAAAGAAATTCACAACTGTCATTGTCTTTGGGGGGAAGAATGATTCCAACCAATCATGAAGAGGTCCATTATATTATCATCTGATATCTTATAGGCCAAGGTGGTTACACCAACACGACAGTGGTGGTACAGCCCCATCCAGTCGCTGTAGTGCAGCAGTTTCGAGAGTCGCCAGTGCACACCCGCTGTCCCCACTGCAGCGCTGACATCGTGACTGCCACCCACTATGAGACTGGGACATTCGCCTGGATCATCTGCCTCATTCTATGCTTCGTCGGGTATGTATAGTAAACAAACCTGCACACCCAAGTGAAACCAATATTGTTGTTAAATCAGCTACTCCCAGATCATGAAAGAAGTAGGCACCAGAGTGAAACCAATATTCTTGTCAAATCTGCTACTCCAAGGTCATGGGAAGAAGTAGGGCCTCAGCTCCTCAGACTGCTTGGCATAATAGGTGACTAACTAGGGCACCCTGGGGTGTGAAAATGAATAAGACCTCACTCACGGTGTCACGGCTGTGAAAAGAAATAGAACCAAACATCGTGATATGACTGAAACATCATATTTACTCGCAGACTCGAGTCTGGTAAATGCTATGGTTCTTATCTTCATGGTCTTCAATTCAACTCTTGATGTTTGAGTGTGCTGTGCTATTAGTTTCAGCCACAATGGCACACTAGAACCCTGTCTTAAGACCCTTTCAATTGTTGTGGTGGTCTATGATTCTATTACCGAGCATATTCTATTTATGCAACAAGCAAATATTTGTGAGTGAATCTCAGACTCTATGTACATGTACACAACAGCTGCCATTGGGAGTGACTTTCATACCTGTATCATCTCAGGAGAGGATGTCGACTCGCACATTCTACAAAGGAAGGAAGATTGATTGCTTAAAGAGAGAAAAGGGATTCCCCCTGAACGAACTTCTAGGCCCCTACAGACCTTAACACTATCACGTTTAATATCCGACTTTCAATCATGTAATGAATTGTCATTAATTTAATTGTCAACACACAGTGCAGATTACCACAAGGTTTGAAGTCCTGTAATTATAGTAACCTGACTCTGAAATAAAGTTTACAGCATATTTTCATCTGGATTTTCTAGTGATTTCGCGTAGGCAATTGAATTACTGTTCAGTTGTATAATACATGTACATGGGGGAGGTGTCAGGGTAATTGAACAGCATTATTATGCCCCCCCTCTAACTAGAGGGGGGGCATATAGCAATCACTTTGTCCGTCCGTCCGTCTGTCCACCCGTCCGTCCGTCTGTCCGTCCGTCTGTCCGTCCGAATTTCTTGTCCGCGCGATATCTCGGTTAATAATTGATGGACAGGATTGAAACTTGCCTGGAATGTGGCCAGTGGCTCATAGTTGTGCAGCGTAGAGTTTTTTCCGAGTTCCGGTATCATTTTCAAGAGTTATGGCCCTTTTTCTGAAATCTCTGTGAATGGGACTTGTCCGGGCTGGATCTTGGTTAATATTGTATGAACAAGTATGAAATTTGCATGACATGTGGTCAGTGCCCCACAGTTGTGCAGCGTAAAGTTTCTCCCCGTTCCGCCTATATTTTCAAGAGTTATGGCCCTTTGTTCCTGAAATCTCCATGAATTGGGACTTGTCCGGGCTGGATCTTGGTTAATATTGTATGGACAATTATGAAATTTGCAGGATATGTGGTGAGTGCCCTGTAGTTGTGCAGTGTGAAGTTTCTCCGCGTTTCGCGTATATTTCAAGAGTTATGGCCCTTTTGTTCTTGAAATCTTTGTGAATTGGGACTTATCAGGGCTGGATCTCGGTTAATATTGTATGGACAATTATGGAATTTGCATGATATGTGGTCAGTACCCCATAGGTGTGCAGCGTGAAGTTTCTCTGCTTTCGGTTATATTTTCAAGAGTTATGGCCTTTTGTTCATCAAACCTAAATGAATGGGATATATTTATTTGTCCAAAGCACATTCCAAAGTAGATCACATAGGTCCTGAAGTATGAAATTGCCCCAAAACATGCAAAAAGAGTGAATTGGATGCAAAATTCAAAGTTCACGATCGCTTCATAATTTCACCACAATATACTCCCAAGGAATGTAGGTCTCATAACCAGGTCACATTTTTGAATTTGGCGAAAGTCCCGGGTGGAATATGTACATGTATTATGCGAGGCATGCCGAAAAAAGTGACTGAAACAGAATTTTTATAATTAGCCAAATTAGGCCTCCACAGACCAATACAAAACAGAACAATGGTGGAGCAGTGTCGGATTAAAGCGGAAGGGGGGCATACAATTGAGCAATCTCTGATTGCTTCCTTGCTGTGTTATGATCATCACCTGTCGTTTGTCATGGACATTACATTGCCTTATAGGATAGAAGAGGGATAAAAACTTTGTCAGGTATTAGACCTGTTGTGCTCATTTTCCATTTGCGAGCAAGACCCTTGATCCAATTCCATTGTCAAACATTAAGAACATGGAAAATAACCACACACCCCGTCATAATAATCCTTGCAGACATTGATAGACACTGGATGCCGAATTTTTTATTCAATTTTGTATATCTTGTTTACCACAATTGACAAAAAAGCTGGGACAGAGCAAGTGAAAAAATTATGAAACTTGGTGATTGGAAAACCAAGTTGATCACCAAACTGACTAAATTTGTTGTTACCTTACATTACATGGACATGGTTAATCACCACCGTGAGCCAGTGCTGATAAAGAGCTTACATTTAATTGTCTCGTCTGACAAGGCTTTCTTGGTTTCTATCACCCTTTTGTCAGATCACCACTATAGATTTTGGTCGATAAATCCATGCTACCAAAATCTGGTGCTAAAACAGTTGTCTCCCTTAACATTATTAGGAACCACTGTGTTGTGTACAATACTCGGTGGATTTCAGAAAGAGGATGACGATTGATAAGTCTGATAAACTATGTGTCTAGTGTCCCAATTACAAGATTGAATATTTTTGGTAAAGTTTTGTTTTCTGAAATAGGATATATGCCAACAAGAATTTGGGCATATATTTTCAAATATTAGCTTACATGTTTAAATAACAAAATGTGAAAGATTATCTTAAAAACCAAAAGTAGATTTTTTTTTTTTTTTTTAGTTTTTACCCTGTCCCAGGATTTTTCTTGCATACATGTATACTCAAATAGATGACCCATTTGAAGAAATGACGAGGGATGGAGTTTTTTGTTTATTTATTAATTCATTTTTTTTTTTTGCACAAACAGGCAAACAGATGTACATGTAGCTAAGTACAATTTGAATAAATATCTATGTTCAGTCCATCTTCAGAATTTTTATTTCATGCAAATAAAAAAAATCAAATAACTCTGGCACAATCTTCAAGGACAGTATTTTTATGCCCCCCCTCTACCTAGAGGGGGGGGGGCATATAGCGATCGCTTTGTCCGTCTGTCCGTCTGTCTGTCGTGCAGTCTGTCCGTCCGAATTTCTTGTCCGAGCAATATCTCGGTTAATATTTGAGGGACAGGATTGAAACTTGCATGGAATGTGGCTAGTGCCTCGCAGATGTGCAGCGTTGATTTTTTTCCGAGTTCCGGTATAATTTTCAAGAGTTATGGCCCTTTTTCTGAAATCTCTGTGAATGGGACTTGTCCGGGCTGGATCTTGGTTAATATTGTATGGACAAGTATGAAATTTGCATGATATGTGGTCAGTGCCCCACAGTTGTGCAGCGTAAAGTTTCTTCACGTTTCGCTTATATTTTCAAGAGTTATGGCCCTTCGTTCCTGAATTCTTCGTGAATTGAGACTTGTCCGGGCTGGATCTCGGTTAATATTGTATGGACAATTATGAAATTTGCAGGATATGTTGTCAGTGCCCCGTAGTTGTGCAGCGTGAAGTTTCTCCGCGTTTCGCATATATTTTCAAGAGTTATGGCCCTTTTTTCTTCAAATTTGTGTGAATTGGGACTTGTCCGGGCTGGATCTCGGTTAATATTGTATGGACAATTATGCAATTTGCAGGATATGTGGTCAGTGCCCTGTAGTTGTGCAGCGTGAAGTTTCTCCACATTTCGCGTATATTTTCAACAGTTATGGCCCTTTTTACTTCAAATCTTTGAGACTTGTAGGGCTGGATCTCGGTTAATATTGTATGGACAGGTATGAAATTTGCATGATATGTGGTCAGTGACCCATTGGTGTGCAGCGTGAAGTTTCTCTGCTTTCGGTTATATTTTCAAGAGTTATGGACCTTTGTTTATCAAAACTAAAGTGAATGGGATATATTCATTTGTCCAGGCTGGATCTCCGTCCATAACCGATTTGGACCAGAAAAATGACTATATTATATGTTATCCTACATTCCAAAGCAGACAACATAGGTCCTGAAGTTAAAGTATGAAGTTGCCCCAAAAAGAGTGAATTGGGTGCAAAATTCAAAGTTCACTGATCGCTTCATAATTTCACCACAATATACTCCCAAGGAATGTAGGTCTCATAACCAGGTCACATTTTCGGATTTGGCGAAAGCCCTGGCGACCATCTTGCATCGAAACATCGTATTATCACTTGTTGGCTGATACTTGGAATATGTATTATGTGAGGCATGGCAAAAAAAGTGACAGAAACAGATTAGGCCTCCACCAACCAATAAACAACAGAACAATGGTGGGGCAGTGTCAGATTAAAGCGGAAGGGGGGGGGCATACAATTGAGCAATCTCTGATTGCTTCCTTCCTGTGTTGTGAAACATTGAAGGGCAAATTTGAAAAACAGATGAATTAAAAAAAGAAGAAGTTTTGAAACAGTGCCTAGCAAATGTCCAGTTTATGCTTCGGTTATCTTCTTACAAGTGTACAATCCTATAAACTATAGATACTAATAAAAGTTTTAACTTGCATGTACATGTACATGTATCGGTACCTCACTTACTGCAGCTCTCACAGTTAGTTATTTTAATTGTGCACATACATATACTATAACTAATGAAGATAACCTACAACAGACATGGTGACAAAAGCATTTTCATGCCATGATCTCTTAACCCTCGAGGAGTAAAATATTCATCTCTTTGCTAACTTGGTGATTATATTTTCTCATTTGCAGTGTAAATTTCTTTATTGCATACCCTAAATCCTGGAACTTTATATGTCTTCATCCAGGCTACCTCAAGGTATCGAGCAAATGATGAATTTGTAATTTCACAACCATTTGATTAAACAGAATGTTCAATTATTAAATCTGTACCGGTGTCTGATTAAGTGGGTTCTACTGCATTAAGCTAAACAGATAACAAATAGAAAAAACTAATTTTGACCACTGATTATATAATATATCACATCATATGTTACTCCACAGGTAAATGTTGTTGTTGCACTTTAAGTGGTATAGTGCTTCATCTCTGTTTGTATCCACAGCTGTAGTCTGGGTTGCTGTCTCATCCCCTTCTGTGTGGATGGCTGTCAAGACTGTATCCATTCCTGCCCCAACTGTCGCCAGCAAATCGCTCGCTGGAACAGAATGTGAACCATTCTACCGTGGAGGTTAAGGCCGCGACACTCTTCTCTTAAATGTAAAAGCATCCTCTGTCTGCTCAAAATGACAACCTTCTACTATCAGCATCCTATTCACATTCATTTCCTGCTTTACCTTTTTCTTGTCACATAATACTGTAGATTGCTCTACTGTTTTCACCTGTGCGGGTGGTTGGTGGGTGTCCGGTGGGCATGGGTTCCTGTTGCTTCAATGTATTTTGCTGAGAAGCAACAGGAACTTGATAATGTGATGTCTAGCACTGTAATATCACTTGTCTTTATTGCACTCTGTAAGTGTCCTGTCCGTGTGCTGTCATCAGTGTTTTATAGGGTGGATGGAGGGTGTCTGATCCCACTTCAAAGATTTCTTCTTTGAAGTAGCAGGAACACAACTGTGCTGGGTGGTGCTTAGTTGGTTCGTCGCAATATAGCTGAAATATTGTTGAAAGCGACGTTAAATTTCACTCGCTCACTCACTCACTGATTCACCTATAAGAAACAATACCCTAATACCATGAATACAGGAGGAATGTTACATATATACAGAAAACTCTCCACTCATTCAGTCACCATTGGCTGGTACTTGTCACACTCCTATGCATAATCGTTAACAAAAATGCAAATAGATTTTGCTCTGAAGATAGGTGTAATAACTGTCTCGCACATTTCGAGGGAACGGAATTTTCGGCAAGATATCGTAGCCAATTCTTCTAAGAGCAGTGCAATTCCACAATTCATTTGTACATTTCATTCATTTAATACACGTACGGCCAATATAATGTTTAACAACCTTCATGTCTTAAGTGCATGGTACATTCATAAAACTTTCGTAAACATGAGATTTTAACCCATATGTATTACACAATCCGCTTATGTCCATACATGTATATGCTAGATTCTTCTCTCCGTCGTGTGTATAATTTTCCTGGAAAGCCAAGACATTAAGATTGATTATTGTAAAGGAGGTTTCAGTTAAGGCCACACTGGGCAGTCATTTTTGTTTACTCTGCAAATTGGCATTTATAACCTTTCAAAATTGTAAAGTACTCTGTGGATGGAATGTCAGTAACATTAATGGCTCAATTCAATCTTCTGAAGGTATTACCTTGTCATGTTTGCATTTGAAAAACATGTTTACTTCCCTCTGGTCAACCTTTTGTGACAATTCCTTTCACAAACATTTTTGGTCAATGGCAACATCTCCGAGTTATTGCTATATTTAGTTCATAACTTGGCTAGGTTATGGTTTATAACTTTAATAAGTTGGTCCCCTGACTGCTGTAGTTGGAAATATATATGAGGGGTGATAAAATGTGTGCATGTACTTGCACCTTCCCCTGCTTTATTCAACATAGGAGACTGAAAAATACTACCCAAACAACCCTAACTGGGGGTGCCTGGAATCAGTGGGGCATGAAACAAGCAGTATTTCAGGATATCGGCTCCTCACCATTTTGTCAAACTTAGTTTCGATAGTAAACATAATGTGGTTGGACCTTACATGGCTAACAGGTTACCATGGTTACATGGCTAACATGTTAGAGAGAACTACCTATCTCAATCATGCTAAAATGAAGGTAAAAAGGTAATTTTTGCCCAATAAAGTTCGGAATATATCGAACTCTGAGAAATCTGCCATATAAGCGAACATGGACATACTTATACACATCACATGATATCAAAAAGAACAAATTGTCATCTAACTAATTTACATAATAATATACATGTTTTTGTCTCTTAAACATTACACTATGCACACTTTCATTGGAAAATCACTTTCACAACATGTAATAATATAGAGGCAAATTTGCCTGATGCTTTTGGAGTGTCAAGTTGAATAAAGCGAAAGTTGAAGCAACATTTTTTATCCCCATTTTAGAGAGGCAGTAAGTTCTCTCTAACCTGGCTGAGACACCTTAAGTGTAACTGTGGTACTTTTGCAAGTTTTGTCTCACGACTCCAATTTTGACAATTTCAGTGCTATTCCTGTGCAGAGCGCTATAAGCATGTCAGAACATTATTATGGATGGATTAACCACGTCACAACTCTCTTTTGTCACAAATTTATTCCATTCTCTGCATTGCTATGACGTCCAGCAGACAGTGCAGGATGCCGAAAGTACAACGTAGCATCCTCGCTGATGTCAAAGGGGGCCATGAAAACTTCTCTCCAACAGTACATGTAGAAACCTGAGCTTCTGAATTCTTGGAAAGAGAATAAGAGAGAAATCCTTGGGGGGAAAACTTCACTACGTTTTATTACTGACATCATTATCTTGAAAATGACATACACTTACACAAGTACCACAGTTACTCTTTAATGGATGATGATGTGTTCTCAAACTCTTCGCCTTTGTACACAAGTCGACTTCTCCATTCACACTTTGAATTCGCCTTGATAGATCAGATCACGGGCTCTGTTCAAAATAATTTATAAGTAGACATAAACGTCATTGGCCTTGAATCCACTTAAATTTAGAAATGTGCCATACCATTGGGTTATTGATTGGCTGTCCTACATATCTGGCCACGCCTAACACCATATTAGGAGGAATGACATAACTACAGAGAGAATATATTACCCTACACACAGTCATTGGGTATGTTCTGATTGGCTCGCCTTTGTTTGTATGCTTTCGGTGGCCTGATCGATCAAGGCAAATTCAAAGTGTGAACAGAGAAGTTGAATTGTGATACATGAAGATGGGTAATATCTTACAATTGGAATTAGGAACGTAAAACTGGTCTCTGGAAATAGTATATTTAATGCTTACGTTGCGGCATTAACCTAATGCCTTCTACAGAGCTAATGTTGTACTGAAAACAAATCTATATATACAGCTGATTACATACAAAGTGAGTACTGTTCACTTGCAGTGTGCCCGAGATCAAGTGAACAGTACTCACTTTGTATGTAATCAGCTGTATATATAGATTTGTTTCCAGTACAACATTAGCTCTGTAGAAGGCATTAGGTTAATGCCGCAACGTAAGCATTGAATATACTATTTCCAGAGACCAGTTTTACGTTCCTAATTCCAATTACATATCCTGGATGAATGAGAATCTACATTCTTAAATATCTTACAATGTTACAATCTACAAATTTGATAAAAACAATTCTGCTTTTTGCATTTCATTGAGGCTTTGGCAATCACTTACATGTACAATGTAGCATGCATAGTCCACAGGTACCACTTGAGCATATGCTGTAACAGCCTTCTTGAATGTTATAACAATAGCCAATAGCTAGTAGTGCATGTTACCTTGCAGAAGTCTCCACTGCTTGCCACATAATACATTCATACGGAATCGGATGTTCAGTTTTGACCCATATATAGTGCGTGCATAAAAACAACATGTGAGAATTTGCATGGTGAATGTTAAAATGGATGGTTTTGCAGGACTCCTCTTCAGAGTGGGTGGATCATTATGTTTGTTAATTCTTTCGGTGGCTGTCTCTTTCCCTCCTGTGTGAATGGCTGTAAAGAGTTGACTTCATCTACTCCTGCCCCATCTTTTCCCAGAAAATTGCAGGCTAGACCAAAATTTTGAACTTTCGAAACCAGGCATCTTCCTTCATAATTTTTGTATTGACCTCAAAGTACATGTACCTCTCTGCATCATTGTTTGCTTCACCTCGTTCACCTGTAGATGCTTCACCTCGTTCACCTGTAGATGCTTCACCTCGTTCACCTGTAGATGCTTCACCTCGTTCACCTGTAGATGCTTTTCTCCATGTAAAAACTTTGCACATGGTAATCCCTCTAATAATTCAATCACAGGAAGTTTAATCTCCCGCCTTAAAATCTGGGGGTAAACAAATTTATCAGAACAGGAATTTGATGAAATTGTTCAAAATCGTGCAAATATTTCATTATTCTTCGTTATTTCTATGATTTTAGATTATAGTGGTCAAATTTATTAAACCACCGATTGAATTTTGTCCCCCAAATTGGGAGTGACTGAAGTTTAATAGGGGATTAAAAATAAGAGGAATTACCGTATGACATATCTCGTCGAAGATCGTCAGAACTTAACGGAATGTGAACTGCTACATACACATGTATCATGCCATTCTCTATTCTTTACATCTTTCATTTTACCATTATTTTTTCTTGCAAGGTTGGAGCTGTTATTTTGAGAATGCTGCTACTACCATATCTGCTGCATGTATCTTGGTAGAGAAAACCATTGTCATTCAGGTTGCGTCTCTTTCATTGTTTCTCAAGCCATCTGCTGCCTAGTAATAACCATGTTGGTAATTGTAGTTCCTTCCTTTTACCATGGATGATGTTCATTCACAAGAAGTCACTGCTATGGACACACTGGCTACTGAGTGTTTGCATGCTGCACTGTGGTTGTGTTTGAGCTAGTGGATTTCTGATGGAGGTGAAATGTTGTTTGTTGGACATTTCCTCGTTATTATTTTCTTTCATCATGGATGTTGACTAAGCGTGTATGTATATGCAACTGGTGTTGATCATCAGGCCTTTATGTGCATTTAAGCACTGACTGGTCTGATATGGATACAAACTCTTGATTCATTACAAACTATTCTTTCGACCCCATCCAGTCTTCAATTTCTTCTGAACCTCTGACATATCTCACTGAATCTAAACATTTCTCAACTCCTCTTCAACTGTTTAATCATTGTCACCGATGTGACTGCAATGCCTACGCTAGCTCTCCGGTAGACGCTGTCACTGGAGAAGACCACGGAGAGTATTGACAGCGCTCCTACATGTCCAATCAGATCACATTTGTTGTGTGAGGCATGTGACTAAAATATGAAAACCTTATTTAACATGAATGTGAAAGCTCTCTGTGTGCCTGTATGTTGTCACATAATTGCAGCCTATTTTGAGCTCACAGTTAAAGATGTAATCAGCCTCAAATCTGGGCTGAAATCGATGTCCCTCAAACTGACATATGTTACAACAGGTACAAAAATGAGACACATTTGACCACAAAAAACTAAACTTGTTTCCACCATTCACGAGAAAGTAGAAGGAATTCATCTTTAAAAATAAACAGCATGGCATGCCGTTTATTTTTTCCACGGTCGTGAGCATCGCTACGTCACAGGGATTCCTTCACGTCGGTTCTACGAACCGAATTTCGGTTCGTAGATTGAGTTTAAAAACTCAATTTTTCAGTACAAAACTCAATTTTTTTGAGTAAAAAATCAACATTTTTCACCAAAATATTTATACTCAATTTGTGTGTTGGAAACTGAATTTTCAAGCTCCGGAAACTGAATTTTCAAGCTTCATAAATTCAAAATTTCAATACACGATTGTCGGGAAATCATCTGGTAAAACTCAAATGAGCACCATCGTCTCCGCGGTAGCAAATGTGAATCTTACGAATAAAATGATATAAAATATATGCATGTACCTTCTACCGTTTTCCTTAAAAGGGTTCGCTGAAAAAAACCGATTGAAAATCACAACATTCTCAGCTGAATCTGCCGTAAAACGGATTAGTGAACCGAGTTAAAAACTCGGATTTGGAGACGGACTTCAAAAGATTCCGAAAATCCGGAATAAGGATCGCGGGTAAGTTTATTGAAAGATTGGTTATGTCCGTAGGTCATAAGTGTCGAATTAAATTTAAAAAGCATAGTTTGCACAAAAAATATCCTAGTTTTCAAATAAATGAATGTTTGTCATGTAATAACTTAATGTAAATGGAAATAGTATTTTTCTATGGTATAAATATATTTTTTAATTGATCATTAATTTTAAATACGTATATTTTGATGCATGTACCTTCTTGTACCTGAAAAATGACCAGGAATATACATATTTTGTTCTCAGTAATTATTATAATTTATATGAACTAAAATGAATTTTATCATTGTGAGTTTTGTTCACTTACTGATTTGTTGACATCTCACAGCCCAGACTGGTGAACAGTTAAGTTTTAATCCCATGCAATTAATCCCCAACCGCTAATCCGTTACAACACTTGCCGAGAGTGTCGATCGTTAAAAGATTATGTGAGCAGAATAGGTAATCTATTTATTTATTTATTTATTTATTCACCTGTCGCCCTGTACCCCGATACACACTCCAAGCAATTGTTACAGGCACAGATTTCTGGAAGAACCCACCCTGTTCCCAAGGGCGTCGTTAGTGAAGCCGATCCGAAAAATCCTAAAGACGCCCATGGTTCTCCCAGTTTTTTCTGGACGGCTTTGTGCGTACAAAGGGGTACCAAGACAAAGGAATCATACACGCGATTACAGAGAACTCATAATTACCAGTATAATTTAACCAAAAACCAAAAAGAGACTAACGAACTTGTACATATAGCGATTCTTATTTACTTCTATTTATATCTCCTACTAATCTCTCATTGTTATTTATTATTTATCTATTTATTTATTTATTTATATATTTAGCGCTGGAAACGGTGTACTGTTTGGAAACATTTGTCTTGTGCTCAGCCAAATGACAATTCTACTGATTGGTTTCGTGACAGACATATTCAGTAGACAAAGAAATTATTTCTTTTATGTTACTATTTTGTTGTTCTTTAGGATTTCCGGAACAAAGGGCCAATTAGTGTGTGAACAGTGTTCCAAAATCATTTTTGCTTGTCAAAATTGTTTTTACTTCATTTTATAAATTAAATTAATATTAAATTTATATTAATAACAAAACCAAGAACAAAAATTACTGAGAACAAAATATGTATATTCCTGGTCATTCTGCATTTCGATTATAAAAATATATATAAAATTAATGATCAATTCAAAATTAAATACTATTTCCATTTACATTAAGTTATTACATGACAAACATTCATTTATTTGAAAACTAGGATATTTTTTGTGCAAACTATGCTTTTTAAATTTAATTCGACACTTATGACCTACGGACATAACCAATCTTTCAATAAACTTACCCGCGATCCTTATTCCGGATTTTCGGAATCTTTTGAAGTCCGTCTCCAAATCCGAGTTTTTAACTCGGTTCACTAATCCGTTTTACGGCAGATTCAGCTGAGAATGTTGTGATTTTCAATCGGTTTTTTTCAGCGAACCCTTTTAAGGAAAACGGTAGAAGGTACATGCATATATTTTATATCATTTTATTCGTAAGAAAGTAGAGCGTTCCGGAAACCTAAAAGTATTTCAGTCAGTCCACGGAATAATTTTCCGGACAAGAAAAACCGCATGTCGGTCGGTCCAGAAAAAATTTCAGCGAAGTCGACACGAAAATTTCAGTTGCCCACTATCTCAAAAATTAAAAAACTTTTGTCATCAAACTATATATTTTTGAAAAGAGAATCTCTTCAGCTACTCCGGAAAGTTTAGATTGTCAGAATCGAACCAGTATTAAGCGAGCTATCAACAAATAACCGACCGAGTTTCCGTTTTCATCAGTCGAATTCCGTTTCATCAGTCGATTATCTGTAAACATCTTCTGAGAAGGGCTGTCAATGTTATGCATTGCATCATCTGATCATGGGTTGTTATGGGGCGGCAAGGTTGACTTGGGCCGTTATCCGTGCAGAGTTGGACGAAGAAAAAGAAAAAACATATACAGTTTTGTTCGTGTTGTTGTTGTTGTAGCGACATTCGAGAGTTGTTTTCTGTCAACATTTTTGCGTTTTTCTGTCACAAAAAGCCGGATGCTCTTGAAATCGTCCATCTAACCCACAGGCTAAATACTTACTCCAAGATATAAACAAGTAAAATACAGTCTGTGGTTGACTTGCTGCGATTTAGCTGCAAATTTGCTTCGAAAAACTCGTGTTTTGTGAACTTCCAAATTCGTGTTCACGTTTTCAAGGGACGCGGTTGAGAGAAAATTGACCAATCAGAATGTGTTACGGTTCTGCTCCGCAGTTCGGCACGTTTTTCACAGTTAGGCATTTTGTAGCAGTTATTGCCCTTGATGTGATTAATCGAGTTATCGCCCTTGGTGTGTTGAGACGTTCAGTCGGGCCTAAGGAACGTCAGGATAAACCGTACCGGTATATAGCATACCCTATATATAGAATATAAAAAGAATTTATCCTGCCGTTCTTTATCGTTACTCTGCGAGCGCCTTAGGTCGGGCATGGCAATCTGAAATCCAGGACCCTTGTTTTGCTGTATATTTTACAGGATCTTCTTGCATTATCTTGTGTCAGAACTTCTGTATATTCGGCTGAAAGTGATAGTGTTTCATGCTTGTACTCTCATTTCATAATTTACACTAGTTCATGTACTTGCACTGTAAATAATGGCTTGAAGCTTTTGTCCGCGGGTTTTTTCAACGTTAAAATTGACAATTAATTTTGAACAATTTCCCAAATTATCTTCATGTAAATAAAAATCAATTCATTGTCATCTTTATCGTAAAAAAATTAATCGATTTTACCAATAATCTCAACAGAGTCGTGCCTTCGTGATAGCAAGATCATTGCTCTCACATATAAGTGGGAGCCATGCCACCATTTTGACAGCGAGGCTTCCTCTTACATCATTGTTCCAAGGAACTTTATCCGTCTGCTACTAACTTTATTAACAGTCAACATCCAATTCAAAATTCAAACAATATGCCTAAGTAAAACCTGATGACATTTTAAAAAATAGGTTGTCAGTTAGTCCTCAATTGAATAGACTTCATATCGATCACCAGTTGCATATGTGGTATAAATTTGGACATAGCTGTAATCCTTTATCAAATATCTTACTAAAATAGTATCTGCCCTGGACAAAGTAGGCCAAGGTCAGTCATCTTCAATACACTTCTAGAACATCCCCAGATGTATACATGATATCAATTTGGAAAGACTTGCTGCATTTCTGCATGTTATATCATAGGTTGTCAATCACCATTTGTAGATGTAATATAAATTTGGACACCTTAGCTTTAATCCTTCAAAATATATTGCAAATACTAGAATTTGACCTTGATAAAATAGGACAAGGTCTGAGTCATTTTTAATAGGCTTCTGATTCACCACCAGCTGCATGCGTGGTACCACTTTAAAATGCCTGGCTATATCCTTCTTGAGATATCGTGTCCACCAGAAAGATGGAGACACAGACGACCATACCCTTCAGGAAAGATTGCCTGAGAGGTAATAATTTAAAACTAAAAGCTTAATAAAATTTTCAATAGTTTTAATGGTCATACAATAATAATGTTGATAATACCATAATACAATAATATAAACATAAATTAATACCTTTGACAAGTTATGTGGCTTAAAATGTATTTCCTCCATCTTAACCCTGCATTAAAAATGGACCAATACCCCTCGGCTATTAGTTACTGTCTACACTCAGCAAACATGCATTGCATAAGATGTATTTTAGAACTTTGACAACTAGGTTAACAATAAATACACAGGATGTTGGGCATATGTCAGCTTTTGTCAAGGCCTTAATTGATGGGATTTTTTTGGTGCCGAGGTTCTGGTAGAGCAGGACTGAATTTCAAATCTATTTATACTCTTCAATATAGCTCTTCATACTGCAATGAAGGCCAAGGTCAGTGATAGTCAACAGGTTTCTGGTCTATTCTTGCTTGCATGTGGGACATGAATTGTGGATCTTAACTTATAGAATTTGACATCTAGAAAATAGGTCTAGTTCAGTCATATTCTATTATCCATCATCAGTTGCGTATGCGGTACAAATTTGGACAATGTAGATATAATCCTTCATGAAATATCATGCTAAATTAGAATCTGACCTGGACAAACTAGGTCAAGGTCAGTCATCTTCAATACACATCTGTACCTACTTGTAACAGAGCCGATCTAATGCTGCCATTTTATAGTGCTGTCCCACTGAATGTAGGCAGACATGGCACCCCATTAAGTCACATTATACTGACACCGAGCGAACCAGTCCTTGTTCTATCCTCTTAATGCTGAGCATAAGCGAGGAAGCAACAAGTTCCATTTTTCAAGTCTTTGGTATGACCCGGCTTGGGCATCTAGTCCATCAGCAGTTGAATATGTAATACGAATTTGGTGACCCTAGCTTTAATCTTCTGAAAAATATTGCATATACTAGAATTTGATGAGGTCAAGGACGTTCATTTTCAGTAGGCTTCTGACCCATCACCAGCTGCATATGTGGTATGACTTTAAGATTCTTGGCTATAATTTTTCTTGAGATATTGTGCCCACAAGCAAAGAAGGACGAACAGACAGACGATGCCGACAACAATATCCTTTGGAAAAAAAATGCCAGAGGGGTAATAATATAAAACTAAAAGATTAATAAGATTTTCAATAGTTTTAATAATCATACAATAGCAATGTTGATAATACCATAATACATTATTATAACCATAAATTAATATCATTGACAAGTTCTGTGGATTAAAGCATATTTCCCCCATCGTAATCCTGCATTGAAAATAGCCTAATGGGCCCCAATACCCCTCAGTTATCAGTTATTGTCTTCACTCAGCAAACATGCATTGCATATTGTATTTTAGAACGTTGACAACTAGGTTAACAATAAATACACAGCATGTTGGGGCATGTCAACTTTTAAATGCCAAGCCCTAATTGACGGGAATTTTGGATCTGGTGGATCATGGCTGAATTTCTAGCTCAAAATATACTCTTCAATATAGCTCTTCATACTGCAATGAAGTAATTTATTAAGTCTGATTTATTTTCTAGACTTAATTGGTTGTCATTCCGAAACATGGTGAACTACAACGAAGCAGTTCAGATGTATAAAGTGCTTCACGGATTAAATCCGCATTATTTGAGTGACTTAATTAAGCCTGTGAGAGAGGTACAATCAAACTGTTATTATATTCCTCGTCACAAAACCGAACAGTTCAAGAAGAGTTTTTCATATAGTGGTTTCAATGTATGGAACAGAATACCGCAAGATATTAAGGCAGCTGGCAGCTTGAATATTTTTAAATCCAGCGTACGAAGGCATATGCTCAATTCTTGAATATGTACGATTTTAATATACTATATTTATATTTATACAACTCATGCGTTTACAACCGGATATAATTTTTAATTTGTATATATTTGTCTCGTCATGTTGTGTACATATGTAAGTCACGACCTCTGGCAGAAAGGCATTAGCCTAAGAGTGTATATCGAGGATAAATAAAGCCTTATTATTAATTTGATCTTGGAAAAATAGATCACGGTCAGTCATCTTCAACAGGTTTTCGGTCTAAGTAGTAGTGTAAGTGGGAATCGAGTCTCTTTTTTTGGGCACCGGGAAAATTCGCCATCTGTTGGTCCATGGTAAATCGCAATCGGGAACCCTCAAATTACGGTCGATAGGGGGCGCCACCAGCTCAAGATTTGCTCTCGTCCAATCAGAAGCGAGTATTTCAAATCCGTCACAGAGCTCTCGTCCAATCAGAAGCAAGTATTTCAAATCCGTCACAGAGCTGTCGTCCAATCAGAAGCCGTCATTTTTTTTAAATAGTTCCGAAGCATCAATGGCCTGTACAGGTCCTCGACAATATCGCCATCAATTCGCCCATGTTAAATGGCAAGTGGGAACCCTCGGTTTCACCATACAATGAAAGGGTCCCAGTGGGAATTGAACCAGGGTCGTTTCATCAAGAGGCAGACACGTTATCCATTAGGCTACGAGTCATATGATACAAACCAAGGTTGAAAATAGCATATATATGTCTACTACCAATGTTAAAGGTGAACTGCAAAGGTTTTCATATTTCCCTATTTATATTCTTCGCGGGCTAGTTAATGATGGAAATATCAGCACAAATACTCTGTTTGCTTTTATTTGAAGTATTTTGTCTCCTGGTAGCTTTTGAAAAGTGATTCAAAGTTAGCATCTCAAGCCCGGCCGATTTCAGACATGAAATCCACATCGCTTATCTGCCCTTGTTTGACGTTCGATTGTGACGTCACATCAGACCATCTTGCCAGGCGTCAATATATGGGGTGCATTCCACACCTAAATGATGTGCGGCTAAAAGCAGGCATGGGTTCGGATCTTCGGCTTTAAATAGATGTAAAATCTTTAACAAAAACCCTGTAAAAGTATATATTTTCTAAATGGGCACACTCGTGCCATTATTTCAGGAGACTTGTGAGCTATTGTAATTGAAAAGGAAAGACGTCCAATCCTCCTTAAACCTTCTTCAACTTTTCTGAAAAACTCCATAAAATATAGGAAAATGTGTCAAATTCTACCCGCAATCCAGAGAAAACGTATGAAATGATTTTCTTCTTATGTATGTTAAAGTGTTTCCCGTCCAAGGGACAATTTAAAATGGCGAAAAAAACAGGGGGTCGACCTACTCGTTTTTTGTAAAATTTTATCGCCATAAAGGAATCATCATTTTCGCTTCCCGAAAAAGTGCGGATTTTGGCCCGCCAGATATTCAATTCCGGACACGATTAACTCTGTAGTGGCGAGTGGGTGTGATCGACAAGCAATTGTTACAGCCTCGTTTGGAGAAATGGCTACGTCCAGCATGATGATACTATAGATATCAGTTAGTATAAAGGTAAGAAGATTTACCATGCTGTCAAACTCGGGCGACCTTCCTTATTATAAAATACGAAACCGTGGCCCAGTGTGGAGTGCACCCTTGTAACGTTCAGTCTCCGGGCGGCTGGTCTGACGTGACGTCACAATCAAGGAAAGATAAGCGATGACGTTTTGCAAATCTGAATTCAGCTGTGCTAGAGGTACCAACTTTGAAAAAAATTCTAGCAGACAAGATAATTCAAATTAAACCAAGTGAAGTAGATAGACCGGTATTTCTATCATTATTCAACCTATATAAAATGTGAAAAGGAGAATCTAAAAACCTTTGCATTTCACCTTTAATGTATACGGGGAATACCTAAATAGACGTTTTGTGACCTAGGTGGGTCCCTAGTGGACCGATTGGGTCGAGTGGGGTATCAAAGGGAAGCATTCGTGAAGGAGCATCTGATGGGCTGGGTGTGGGGTTGAAATATCGGCATTCTGCGCATGCGCGGTGGCCAAAGGGTATGGAAATAGACGTTTTGGAGCTAGGGGAGCCCCTAATGGACCGATGGAGTTGTATGAGGTATCAATGTGAAGCATTCGTGAAGGGGCATCTGATGGGCTGGGTGTGGGGTTAAAATATCGGAATTCTGCGCATGCGCGGTGGCCAAAGTGTATGAAAATAGACGTTTTGCAGCTAGGGGAGTCCCTAATGGTCCAATGGAGTTGTATGAGATATCAATGTGAAGCATTCGTGAAGGGGCATCTGATGGGCTGGGTGTGGGGTTGAAATATTGGCATTCTGCGCATGCGCGGTGGCCAAAGGGTATGGAAATAGACGTTTTGGGATCTAGGGGAGCCCCTAATGGGCCGATGGAATCGTATGAGGTATCAATGTGAAGCCTATGTGAAGGGGCATCCAGTCATGGGTGGGTGCCTGTAAAATTTTTCCTGAAAAAAAAAAAAAACGGAACACGGACTTTATCGAAAAATCCGGGAAAATGCTTATATGGGGTATGGGGGGTATATAGGTCGCCGGGCTTAACGGGGCTCGCGTATCAATAGAGTTATCTCCCCCTAGTTCCAGGGTGGGTGTATGTAAAATTTTTCCTGAACAAATACGGAACACGGACTTTATCCTAAATTACGGGAAAATGCCTATATGGGGTAGGGGGGGGTATAGGACCATCCTGGGAAACCTACTTCTCGACATTTGCGGTATAGGTTGTGGGGTCTCGTTTTCTTAGTCTCGTCAAGACAAACATGATAGGAAGTGTCGCGGCACGAAACGGTGAAATTTTTGAAAAAGTACCATACAGCCCATATAGACCCATACTGGGGGTAAAGGACCAATGTTTGTCCCACTGCGAAACCTACTTCTATACATTTGCGGTATGGTTGTGAGGTCTCGTTTTCTTAGTCTCGTCAAGACAAACATGCTAGGAAGTGTCCCGGAGCGAATCGGTGAAATTTTTGAAAAAGTACCATACAGCCCATATAGACCCATATAATCCCATACTGGGGGTACCAATGTTTGTCCCCCTGGGAAACCTACTTCTATACATTTGCGGTATGGTTGTTTGGATTTGTTTTTCACGTCTCGTCAAGACAAACATGATAGGAAGTGTCCCGGAGCGAAACGGTGAAATTTTTGAAAAAAGTCACCGAGGCCTGGGTAGGCCCATAGGCCTATACTGCATGGCTATGGGTGTATAGGTCCATACGGGGTGGACGTTTTGGAGTCTAGGTGGGCCACTAATGGTCCGATGGGGTCGAGTGAGGTCTTATTTTGAAGCTCTCATGCAGGAGCACTTGACTACACTAATGGTTCGTACGTTGTCAATATTCTGCGCATGCGCAGCCTGGCCGTAGTATAGAAAGCAGACATTTTTGGGTGTGTTTGGGTTAGAGATGGGCTATTCACGGTTCGAATGGGTCGTGTGAGGTATCAAAGTGAAGCATTCGTGAAGGGGCATCTGATGGGCTGGGTGTGGGGTTGAAATATCGGCATTCTGCGCATGCGCGGTGGCCAAAGGGTATGGAAATAGACGTTTTGTCGAGCCTCATTGACCTTTGACCTCGGCCAAACCACTTTTAATCGGGAGGGGTGCAAGGTTGGTCAAAGGTCAACCGGTGCACTACCCAATGTAGGTTCTACTGAAATGGAATTGACCTTTGACCTCAGCAATTTGCATATGACGTCACTTCCGGTTGGAGCGAATGGGGCGTGACCTTTGGACATGTCCAGACTTGTCTGACCGCCATTGTTGGAAAATGGCGGATAATGGCGGAAGTTGACCGCCATTGTGTGAAAATGGCGGATAATGGCGGATAATGGCGGAAGGTCACCGCCATTGTGGGAAAATGGCGGATAATGGCGGAAGGTGACCGCCATTGTGGGAAACGAGTGGGCTCGTGCCCTGAGAGAAGCAGCGGCAGAACCCAATGAACAAATGTCTAGCCATGAACCAGACGACGATGCCATTGATTACCCGCCTAGACTCAGTCAGCCCAGTGACATGACCACCTGATCCTTTGATCTCACGGGGTTCTCCCTATAAATACGAGAGACAGTCAAATCTGGTGCCATTCACGTACTGACCATGACGGAGCATATAATACTGGCGTATCTTAGCTTGACCCCCGAGGTTTTCCTGCACGTGTATGCGGATAAGGTCGATATCATGGAGGAGGTGGGAGATATCTGTGATGCGGACCCTACACAACCGTGGCCGGCCCACATTCGTCTGTCCCGGGAGAATAGGGATGAAATTAAACGGGTGTTGTCTGGTGAACTGGACGGCGACCTCATCCATAACATATGCACGTGTGTGTACATCCGACGCGGCCCTTTCTTTGCTCAATTGGCTCGGCTAGATGGAGTACAATTGCATTTCACCGCCACCCTGATCTATGGTCTGCATTGGAAGATGCCGTGGTAGATGTGGATCAAGTGCTTATCAAGCGGTCATCAGACGGGTTGGACTGGTCATTTACCATGAAACTCCGGCCCAAGATATACCCGTTATAAATAAACGATAGAGCCAGGGTCCATCATCATTTGTCACCATGAAGCGCTGGGAGAAGGTGTTGGATAACTTATACTACAGTCCCGAGAGTCCGGCGGCCTATAGTGCATTGTCGGCTCTCTATCGAGCGGCCAAACCCCAGGGGATACAACGTGCCCAAGTCTGAGATTGGTTAAGAAAACAAGACACCTATACCTTACATCGATCTGTCCGTCGCCATTTTCTACGGAACCGGGTCATCGTGGGAGGAATAGATGCCCAGTTGCACGCGGATTTGGTCGATATGAGCGCCTTTGCCAAACACAACGATGGGAATCGGTATATCTTGACGTGCATCGATATCCTATCCAAGTATGCGTGGGTGGTACCCATCCGGACGAAAACGGGGGCGAATCTCATAGCGGCGTTCAAAGATATCTTCAAGACCGGGCGCAAACCTTTGTATTTGCAAACCGACGAAGGCACGGAATTCCTCAACAGACCGTTCCAACAGTTTCTGAAAGCCCAGAAGGTGTTTTTCTTCCATACGTACAACGAGACCAAGGCTTTCGTGGTGGAAAGGTTCAACAGGACATTTAAAGGCCGCATGTATAAATATTTCACCTATAAGAATACAAGGCGGTACATCGATGTTCTCCCGAAACTTGTGAGTGGTTACAATCGAGCCTATCATCGGAGTATAGAGGGAGCCCCCATTACCGTCACCCAACGCAATGAAGCCCAAGTACGGCGTGTCTTGTACCCCAGGCCATCGCAGCGAACGCCGAAGGCGGTGTTCAAGGTCGGGGACCCTGTACGGATCAGTAAAGTCAAGGGCAAGTTCGAGAAAAGTTACTTGCCCAACTGGAGCGATGAACACTTCCTGATTAAACAGCGCCTACCCCGACAGCAGCGAGTCTATGAACTGGAAGATCTTCAAGGGGAACCGTTGCTAGGGACGTTTTACGAGACGGAATTACAGCCTGTCGTAAAAAACACAGCAAGACTACTACACGGTGGAGCAGATTTTGAAAACGGAACGTCGACGTGGCAAACTGTTTCATTTCGTCAAATGGCAAGGTTGGCCCAGTTCCTTCAATTCCTGGGTCGATGCCAACCAGGTGAAACGACTATAAAGCCAGACACCACTGCCGTCATCCTTCATTCCACGTTCGACCACAGTGCCATGGACAAACATCAGCTGCCTCTGAACACAGCGTCTCCCAAAACGCGCAAAGCGCAAGTGGGCTTTGTGGTGATATTGCTAACCCTGCTAAGTGTGTTGTACGGAGGTGTATTTTACGACGTAGCCTATGTCAGCACGTTACTTAACCAATTGAGAACACCAGCCATCAGTGAAACCGGTCTACAGAGAGCACCAGTCAATCCCGTATCGAGCCCAGTCACCACCACACCCCGTGTACAAGCCACGTCGAGCTCCACACCAAGCTCAACATCTACACCAAGTACACCCAGTACGTCTGAAGATCCACCGGATTTCATCCCTCACAGTGAACAGACAACGACGACCCACGTTGTACCCACCCCCATCATCCCTCGCCGTGAACAGACAACGACGACCGACGTTGTACCCACCACTCCAGTTCACTCGTACGAAATTTACAAGAGCGGGTTACCACGACAACGGATACACCTCGAACCATGGACCCTCGGTGGCAGCATCCCTTCACTTGCGTCATCGCAGGACCGACGGGTTCCGGCAAAACGCACTTCGTCCGGAAGCTCCTTCAACACGCCGACAGCATGATCACCTCACCTATTGCCCGAGTCGTGTGGCAGGAAGCGTATACAGCAATGCCCCACATCACGTTCGTGGAAGGCCTACCAAACCTGGCCGATTTGGAACCCGACACCTTGGTGGTTCTGGATGATCTCATGGCGGAGACGGATGCACGGGTCACCCAACTCTTTACCAAAGGCAGCCATCATCGACGGCTCAGCATCATCTACATTGTGCAGAATCTGTTCAGTAAAACAAAGAACATCGGAATATCAGCTTAAATGCCCACTACCTGGTGGTCTTCAAAAACCCGAGAGATACCACTCAACTGCTGCACCTGGCGAGACAGATGTATCCCGGCCGCACACCGTTTGCGTTGGAAGCCTTCAAAGATGCCACAACCCCTCAGCACGGGTATATGCTCTTCGACCTCAAGCAAGCCACCCTCGAACATCTTCGACTACGGACCGGCATCTTTCCCGGAGAGGCCCACCACGTGTACATGCAAAAGTAATGTAAACACACCCACAGTGGCTCCCCCAGCTGGGGTCTGTGTGTTTGATGATGGGATAATGAAAAGAATGAATATCACAGCAGGGTTGACTTTGTCTCTGTTCTCTGAGGTAGATAAAAAGAGCAGAGTTGTGGGTTCTGGCATTAGTTGTACAGGATATCTGCGCGAGTACGGAAGCACGCTCCCACGCTCCGTGTATTGAAAAAGCCCCACCCGAGTTGGTCCGAACCATTGTACGCGGTGCGGACACTGACCTTGTACGCTGTCTGTGCGAGATCGGTTACAACCTGTTAAAAGGCAACGTACCACTGACTCCGGCTCAGAAGACCAAGTTGGCCAAGCATAAGACAGGTCTCCGAACCCTAGTCCAGAAGCGGGTCCCTCAAACACAAAAGAAAAAAGTGTTACAGAAAGGCGGCTTTCTCGGGGCCATCTTAGCACCGTTGGCCGCTTCCGTGTTGGGTCCAGTATTTGGTGGACTCTTCGGCCGACAATGAACCACACGAAAAAAATGGTCCTCGTCGAACCACGATTCCTTCAAAACCTCCAATCGCCCTACCCTGTCCCACCTACGGTGAAGATCATAAACACCCTCGATGGAGAGATGCAACAGATCTTACCGAGACCGGGGTTAAGCGACAGTGAGAAAGTACAACGGTACAATGAGACGCTTCAACGGTACATGACGTTCATGGACCAATACAAAACCCTCTCTACCCCACCACCACCACCACAACCACCACGTGACACACCGTCGACCTCAGCACCGCTCCAACAGCCGCCATTACCAGGGGTAGCCCCCACAGCCCCACAGTGGGTGGAAGACGAAGTCCTGAAGAGTGTACCTGCATCGTTCAAGAAACAAGCTGGCCTGGTATTACAACGGATGAAACAGAATCCTACCATGACTTGGAATGATAAAGGCGAACTCCTGGTACAGAATCAGGTGGTCCCGGGGACCCACATGACGGATTTAGTGAATGACCTGATGCGTAAACGCAGATCGCACACGGATCCTCGAGGATGGAAGGTCTTCGCTCAAGCCTTGAAAGACATGCATGTACCACAGGAATTGGTGGGGAACCCCCACCGCTGGGCCTTTATGCAACGAACCCAGCAATCACCGAGTGGGAACCGGAGTCACCCCCCAAAACACCACCACCACAACGTTACGGGCACCTTCTTTTCAGACCTTTAAAAAACCACCCTCGATCAGGACACCCCACATCTCCAGAGCCGTGACACGTAGCAAGTCAACGCGACGAACACGACGCCGGACACAACCGCCCAAGGCCTGGAACACCTATTAAAACCAACAGCAGCAGCAGGACAGCTCAGTCGCCATGTGTTACCTCACCCTACCCAGTAACAGTTCGCTGGATGTGTTTCCTGACAACACCGTGGCCAAGTACATCACCCAGTTACCGCAACCGTTGCATTTACCTGGACGATGGGAATGTGGCCTTGTGGATATCCAATACCCTTAATCGTGGTACAACGTGCGAGCCAATGAAGTGTGGTACGACGTGACCTACGAAGGCAAAAACACCCGACTCACCCTCCGCCAACGCGAGTGTCGTACTGAGTCCTATCCTACAGCAAATGCTGGGTTTCGATCTACAGACGTTCGCTGGTCCCACCGCCCACCATGGCGATATCCCGATGGATATGAAGTCGGGTATGTACCGACTCTACGTCTACTCGGACGTGGTGGACAACCACATGGTGGGCGATATCAACACACCTCTGTTACGGGTGGACCCATTAAAAAGACGTATGGAGATCAAGTCACCCACAGTTTCACCCACATGCTCTACCTGCCCGTACGACAAACCGACATCAACACGATCACGGTGGATATAAGAGATGACACGGGACGATCGGTGGCATTCGAACGAGGAAAAGTGGTGCTGACACTTCATTTTCGACAAGCACGTGCTCCCCACTTTGCATAATGAAAGTACCTTACGAGTGCAATGCACGCAGCTATATGGACTATTATGCCCAACAGGCCGGGGTGGCTTTCCGGTCTTTAGCGGTGCACGCATGCAACGAGGACATGGACTGGGGAACGTACTCGGCAGCATCGTCAAAACGTTCCTGTCCTTGGTGACGCGTGGGGTGAAAGCAATCGGCAAACAAGCGGTACGCAGTGGACTGCAAGTGGCCGGTGATGTCTTGGGGGGTACGGCACCCAAAGAAGCTTTGAAACGGCGGGCCAAAGAAGCGGGAGGCGTCTTGGTGGCCAAAGCACAACGCACCGTAGGGAATAAAAGAGCTGCCCCACCGAGACCACGCACCAGTCGACGACCGACAAAGCGACGACGCACATCGAAGACCCAGGATATCTTTTCTTAAAACATGTCCTTGATCCACGCCGAGTCCTGCCCCTACACCAACAGTGAATTTGATTTGTGGACCGTGCCGCCCACACAGACCAGTGCTGAACAAGGATTATGGGTGGAGCATCTCCCGCTGTCCAGCATCAGCGAAACAGGGCCCATCGAGCTCACCATCAGTAATACGGATACGGCCTATGTGGATTTAGCCCATACATACTTGTATGTGAAAGCCAAGGTGGTCAGTGGGGATGGCACCAGAATCATCCAAGCTGCAACGGTGGGCCCGACGAATCTCTGGCTGCACTCAATATTTTTCTCAGCGACAAACTCATCAGTGACTCGACCAACACGTACCCCTATCGAGCCTACATCGAGACACTGTTGTCGTATGGCCGAGAGGCTAAAAATCTCAGCTGACAGCCGCTTTATTCTACCAGGACACACCCGAGCACATGGACACGGTGGACAATGTGGGATATAACAAACGGAAGGCTTTCACTGCGAACACTGCCTCGGTGGATCTCATGGGTCGACTGCACGCAGACATGTTCATGCAAGACCGGTACCTCTTGAACAAGATCCCCATCAAAATCCGACTGATACGGGCGCCTCCGACCTTCGCCTTGATGGCCACTAACGTAGAGGGGCATGTAGCTGACTATAAGATTGTCATCCAAGACGCAGTCCTGTATATCCGAAAAGTGAAACCGAATCCCGCCGTTCAATTGGGACACATGAAAGCCTTGGAAACAAAACCAGCCCAGTACCCTATCCGACGTGTACAAACCAAAGTGTTCTCTGTGCCTGTCGGAAATATGGGCGCCAACAAAGAAAACCTGTTCCTGGGGGAACTACCCAAGCGATTGATCCTGGCCTGTGTGGAAAATGCCAGTTTCAGCGGAGCCTACCCAGAGAATCCGTTTGACTTTAAACATTTCGGCATCAATTTTGTGGCCCTGCATGTGGATGGACAACAGGTGCCAGCCACGGCCCTAACACCGAACTTTGGGCGCATGAATTTCATTCGAGCCTATCAGAGCCTGTTTACAGCCACCGGTCAAATCATCCAGGACGAAGGGAATTTGATCAGTCAGGAGGACTACGGGAACGGATACACGTTGTTCTGTTTCGATCTGACCCCCACCTTAGAGAACGACCATCAGCTTTTACGGCAATTTACGGTTGGAAATCCACTTTGCACGAGCCCTAGCGACCACCGTCAATGTGATCTGCTACGCCGAGTTTGACAACATCATTCAAGTGGACAAGACGTGCAACGTCCTGTGTGACTTCTCCACCTAACATGGATACAGACCAGATAACCACCGTGCTGGAGAATGACCCAGAGACACGTATGGTCTTTCAAGGGGTGTTCGCCCGAGATGTGTTCCCATTAGACCGTGTGTATCCTGCTGCTTACGTTCTCAACACGGACCCGATGGATCGATCCGGTGAACATTGGGTGGCCGTGTACTTGACAGAACAGCAGGGGGAATACTTTGACCCGTACGGCCTGCCACCCCTCCATCCCGATTTAACAGACTTCATGGATCAAGGTACAGAGACGTGGTGTTGGAACAGTCAAACGTTGCAAAGCCTGACCAGTAGCGTGTGCGGACAATATTGCTTGTTTTACCTGTACCATCAATGCCGGGGAAGACCCTTAACTACCATCGTACAGATGTTTGAGGAGTACCCCAAGGCCGAGGACCGCGATGTACTCGTATATTACAAGCGTCTAGTCCGTCATTCATAATCCAGCCGTCGTCCATTAGAGAATATCCGCGTCCATAATCCAAAGACCTATTCCATTTTCCAAATAACAGTATTAGCACCAAATTCAAAAAGACAATCATAGTATACATAAACATAGGCTTGTTTATGACTGGGCCGCCCATCATTTCAATGTACAAGTCCCGTTCTGGGCTTAAGTTCTTTCAATGTACACAAGCCCCCTGTTCTGGGCTTAAGTTTACAAGCCCCCTGTTCTGGGCTTCAGTTCTTTCAATGTACAAGCCCCCCTGTTCTGGGCTTCAGTTCTTTCAATGTACAAGCCCCTTGTTCTGGGCTTCAGTTTTCACGTGGTTGTTCTCACGTTGTTGTTGTTACTGACTAAAAAACAAAATGAGATCTCACCAAAAACCCCTGTCTTCTGTGTTTTATTCATAATGCATAAATGCCCAATGTGGAGATTCAGTCAAACTGAAATCAGTGGTGTAGGATGGGGCCAAAATGTAACCCATCAAGGTTAGAATGCAAGAGCACTATAGTAAAATAGAGAGCCAATGAAATCAGCCTATAGACCAGGTACGTGTTTTGGTCTAGGTTTGGAGCGGGCATTTCAGTGAGGTGCGTGTAAAGGAAGACGGTGAGTGAAGACTCGTCCAACACGTATAGATTAAGTTTATTATCCTTTTGACCTGGATGTGACCTTTGACCTTTTGACCCCGACATGCATCCGCCCACTGCCGGTGATGCCGCGCACTTCCAAATAACCCGCGCGCGCGATTAAAAGTGGTTTGGCCGAGGTCAAAGGTCAATGAGGCTCGACAAAACGTCTATTTCCATACCCTTTGGCCACCGCGCATGCGCAGAATGCCGATATTTCAACCCCACACCCAGCCCATCAGATTCCCCTTCACGAATGCTTCACTTTGATACCTCACACGACCCATTCGAACCGTGAATAGCCCATCTCTAACCCAAACACACCCAAAAATGTCTGCTTTCGATACTACGGCCAGGCTGCGCATGCGCAGAATATTGAAAACGTACGAACCATTAGTGTAGTCAAGTGCTCCTGCATGAGAGCTTTAAAATAAGACCTCACTCGACCCCATCGGACCATTAGTGGCCCACCTAGACTCCAAAACATCCACCCCGTATGGACCTATACACCCATAGCCAGGCAGTATAGGCCTATGGGCCTACCCAGGCCTCGGTGACCTTTTTTCAAAAATTTCACCGTTTCGCTCCGGGACACTTCCTATCATGTTTGTCTTGACGAGACGTGAAAAACAAATCCAAACAACCATACCGCAAATGTAAAGAAGTAGGTTTCCCAGGGGGACAAACATTGGTCCTATACCCCCAGTATGGGACTATATGGGTCTATATGGGCTGTATGGTACTTTTTTAAAAATTTCACCGATTCGCTCCGGGACACTTCCTATCATGTTTGTCTTGACGAGACTAAGAAAACGAGACCCCACAACCATACCGCAAATGTATAGAAGTAGGTTTCCCAGTGGGACAAACATTGGTCCTTTACCCCCAGTATGGGTCTATATGGGCTTTATGGTACTTTTTCAAAAATTTCACCGTTTCGTGCCGCGACACTTCCTATCATGTTTGTCTTGACGAGACTAAGAAAACGAGACCCCACAACCTATACCGCAAATGTCGAGAAGTAGGTTTCCCAGGATGGTCCTATACCCCCCTTACCCCATATAGGCATTTTCCCGTAATTTAGGATAAAGTCCGTGTTCCGTATTTTTTCAGGAAAATTTTTACATTCACCCACCCTGGAACTAGGGGGAGATAACTCTATTGATAGGCGAGCCCCGTTAAGCCCGGCGACCTATATACCCCCCATACCCCATATAAGCATTTTCCCGGATTTTTCGAGGGGGAGATAACTCTATTGATAGGCGAGCCCCGTTAAGCCCGGCGACCTATATACCCCCCATACCCCATATAGGCATTTTCGCGGATTTTTCGATAAAGTTCGTGTTCCGTTTTTTTTTTCAGGAAAAATTTTACAGGCACCCACCCATGACTGGATGCCCCTTCACATAGGCTTCACATTGATACCTCATACGACTCCATCGGCCCAGTAGGGGCTCCCCTAGATCCCAAAACGTCTATTTCCATAGCCTTTGGCCACCGCGCATGCGCAGAATGCCGATATTTCAACCCCACACCCAGTATATCAGATGCCCCTTCACGAATGCTTCACATTGATATCTCATACAACTTCATTGGACCATTAGGGACTCCCCTAGCTGCAAAACGTCTATTTTCATACCCTTTGGCCACCGCGCATGCGCAGAATTCCGATATTTCAACCCCACATCCAGCCCATCAGATGCCCCTTCACGAATGCTTCACATTGATACCTCATACAACTCCATCGGTCCATTAGGGGCTCCCCTAGCTCCAAAACGTCTATTTCCATACCCTTTGGCCACCGCGCATGCGCAGAATGCCGATATTTCAACCCCACACCCAGCCCATCAGATGCTCCTTCACGAATGCTTCACTTTGATACCCAACTCGACCCAATCGGTCCACTAGGGACCCACCTAGGTCACATTAACATTGGTAGTAGACATATATATGCTATTTTCAACCTTGGTTTGTATCATATGACTCGTAGCCTAATGGATAACGTGTCTGCCTCTTGATAAAACGACCCGGGTTCAATTCCCACTGGGACCCTTTCATTGTATGGTGAAACCGAGGGTTGCCCACTTGCCATTTAACATGGGCAAATAGATGGTGATATTGTCGAGGACCCTGTACAGGCCATTGATGCTTAAGAACTATTTAAAAAAAATGACGGCTTCTGATTGGACGAGAGCTCTGTGACGGATTTGAAATACTCGCTTACACTACTACTGGTCTATTCTCGCTTAATTGCACGTGGAACATGAATTCGTAGATCGTAACTTTGACCTTTACAAAATAGGTCAAGGTTAGTCATATTCAACAGACTTCAGGTTAATCATCAGTTGCATATGTGGTATAAATTTGGACAATCTAGATATAATCATTCATGTAATATCGTACTAAACCAGAATCTAACTTGGACAAAATAGGTCAAGGTTAGTTGTGACTTTTCTCCAATACACATCTGGATCATTGCCAGATGTGCTATTATATCATAATAAAGAGAATATGACCTTGATAAAATGGTCAAGGTCTATCCACTGATATAGGCTTCCAGTCAATCAGCAGTTGCATACGCAATATGAATTCTTTAAAGAAATATTGCAAATACTAGAATTTGAATTTGATAAAAATAGGTCAAGGTCAGTCACTTTCAATAGGCTTCTGACCCATCACCAGTTGCATATGTGGTAGGACTTTAAAATTCCTGACGATAACACCCTTCTTCAGGCCAAATTGCCTGAGGGGGGAAAACTAGAAATAAAACCTCCTCCATTGGGTCGAGACATGAAGCTCAGGCAATAACAAAATGCTCGACCTAATATTTCTACATATAAAGATCATTATTTTAATTACAATATTTTTAATGTTCATACATGTACAATAATATTGTTGATGATACTCTAATACAATATTGCTAAATTAATACTGTTGACCTTGTATTAAAGTTTTGTGTATCAAAACATATTTAACCCTGAATTAAAAACCAGAGATAAAACCTTTCTATTTAAGGAAAAAACTCTGGGAAAGCATGGGTGAACAATTATAATGTGATTTGTATTTTATTTTTTAATGTTATCTAGACCTGAATTTGTAAAGTTTAAGAAAGAAAAAACATATGCATGTATGGGTTTAGAATTGAATCCTTGTGGTAAGTATTACTGGCAATCTCATCTTACCACTTGGGATTGGCAATTGCCATCTGTCCAATGACGTGAACATGAGCGGAGATCAAATATAGGGAATAATGATATCTTTGATAACTGGTACCCGTATCTTTCCAAGAGGGTCTCAAAATGGGTTTTTTCTTCAAACAGCAGAGCAATATTATTCTAATTATATGCACTAATGTTTGTACATTTTAATCAGTCATGTATTTTAGGGCTTTAGGGGTCTGAATAGGAAGTATAACAAGTTGAACTCTACAAATGTCTAAAACTACTCTGTGATACTGATAATTTATCATGCTTGAAGTAAAAATCTCTCCATATCTCTGCCATAAAAGTTACTTCATGTACCAGGGCTCAGTCGCATTTATAAGGTGACGTAGTTTTGATGTTTAAGCGGACAAAGTTCATGAAGGCCGTATAAAGTAATAACAGGCAATCAGTGGATGTGCCACTTATATCTCATGCCCAGTCAAACTTCCAAATGTTAAACCGCACACACCCCAATGATCGTGTATGAGTAGTAGTGTAAGAGTATTACGAGTCAACTTGACCTTTGACCTCGGGCCAAACCACTTTTAATCGGTAGGGGTGCAAGGTAAGGTGACAGCCAATCAGAAGCGAGTAAAAATTTGACCTCAGAAATTTGTATATGACTGTTCTGTGGGTGCAAAATGGCGGCGTGTGGGTGCAATATGGCGGCGTGTGGGTACAAAATGGCGGCGTGTGGGACCAAGATGGCGGCGCGTGAGGGGATGTATTCAGGATGTATTCATCCACGGTGATGCGGTCTGGCCGCGGTTTTGGCGGTGATTCGGTCTCGGGAAAAAGCTTCCGCGGAGAAAAAGTAGTCCCTAGATAAAATGGTCCGATTGGGTCGAGTGAGGTATCAAAGTGAAGCTTATGTGAAGGAACATCTAATGGGCTGTGTGTGGGGTTGACATATCGGCATTCTGCGCATGCGCGGTGGCCCAAGGGCATGGAAATAGACGTTTTGGGATGTAGGGGAGTCCCTAATGGTCCAATGGCGTCGAGTGAGGTATCAAAGTGAAGCCTATGTGAGGGGGCATCTGATGGGCTGGGTGTGGGGTTGAAATATCGGCATTCTGCGCATGCGCGGTGGCCCAAGGGTATGGAAATAGACGTTTGGCGCTAATGGACCAATGGGGTCGAGTGAGGTATCAAAGTGAAGCATTCGTGAAGGGGCATCTGATGGGCTGGGTGTGGGGTTGAACTATCGGCATTCTGCGCATGCGAGGTGGCCCAAGGGTATGAAAATAGCCGTGTTGAGAGCTAGGGGAGTCCCTAATGGTCCGATTGGGTCGAGTGAGGTATCAAAGTGAAGTTTATGTGAAGGAGCATCTGGTGGGTTGAGTGTGCGGTAGGAATATCATTGTGCGCATGCGCAGATGCAATGCGGAGCTCTCGTCCAATCAGAAGCGAGTATTTCAAATCCGTCACACAGCTCTCGTCCAATCAGAAGCGAGTATTTTGACCCGGTGCATTATGGGACATATCCAAGATGGTGGCACGTATGTTCAAGATGGCGGCACATCCGGTGTCGAAAACTGACCATTTCGTCGGGATGTGGTCACCTAGTGTCGAAAACTGGACCCTGTATGGGTCCCGCTACACGTTTTGGTGTCTAGGGGAGCCACTAATGGTCCAGTGGGGTCGAGTGAGGTATCAAAGTGAAGCATTCGTCAAGGGACATCTGACATTCTGCGCATGCGCGGTAGCCCAAGGGTATGAAAATAGACGTTTTGGAGCTAGGGGAGCTACTAATGGTCCAATGGGGTCGTATGAGGTATCCATGTGAAGCCTATGTGGGGGAGCATCCACCTGGACTAACATTCACGTGGTTTGGTGGGTCTGCGCAAGTGTTTGACGTCACTTCCGGGTTTTTTTCAGAATGTTCAAACACACGACCTCTAACTTTCCCGCCCCCGGCGGGCCCCGGCCCCCCACCGCAGCGCGCGCGCGCGCGGGTTCTCCGGCAGTGCGCGGCATCACCGGCAGCGCGCGGATGCATATGCCATTGTGGAAAACCCCTACAGACAGGTCAGTACATGCATTCCTATGATGTTCACGCATAATAAAAGGATTGATCTGTAATCTGTGTTGTTGTTGTTGCTCTCTATTTTGGACTAACCCATCAGAATAGTACGTATCACGGACTACACCCGACGTCTAGGCGCCCATGTGTGACCTGGTCTATAAAACACGTCCCTCTGGATCCCACACCTTCATTTCTATGGTTGCAGAGCCATGACGGAGATCCAGCCCTATGCCACTCGCATTTTACAGCATGCCACCGTGGTGAATTCATTCACGGGTTACCGAGCGGTGGTTCGGTCCATGTTTGCAAATGCCGACGACAACGAGGGGCGACGCCAGATCCTGAACGAGTTCACAGAAGCGGTCCTCGACCGAGTGCACTCGATGGAGAGGTGTGCCATCACTCACCACTACTGGACTATGACAGCCATCCTTGATGCTCGGGCTATGGACCACGAGCGCTCACGCCGGAACCAGCGCCGGCTGGTTGGCCTCACAATAGTCTGTGCCCTATTGACCCTGGCGCTGTGGTATTGACAGTGGGACTATAAATACGAGGGTCAGACAGAGTGTGTGTCATTCACCGATCGTCATTGGATCGAGCATGTCACCCGTCCTACGAGCCATCCTGCCCCTTACACCCCGGGTGGGGTTACACGTCTATGAAGATAAAGTCACCCTCGTGGAAGACCGTGGAGATGTTTGCTGGTCGCCCGCTGAGACCGTATCGAATACGGTGACGCTACACCGTGACGGCTGGACCAAATTTAAACGGGTGTTGAGCGGCGAGCTCGATGGACACGTCATCCACATAGACAATGCCATCTACGTATACCGTGGACCCTTCTTCCCACGCCTGGGCCGCTACCAAGATCCTACGCGAAGCTTCACCCTAGACCCCGATCTGTGGACAGCCTTCGAGAAAGTGGTGCCTATCGTGGACCAGCTGTTTACACCGGACGAGCGGTCATCAGACGAATTGGAGTGGGCTCGTGCCCTGAGAGAATCGGCGGCAGAACCCAATGAACAACTGTCTAGCCATGAACCCGACGACGATGTCATTGATTACCCGGCTAGACTCAGTCAGCCCAGTGATATGACCACCTGATCCTTTGATCTCACGGGGTTCTCCCTATAAATACGAGAGACAGTCAACTCTGGTACCATTCACGTACTGACCATGGCGGAGCATATGATTCTGGCGTATCTCAGCTTGACCCCCGAGGTTTTCCTGCACGTGTATGCGGATAAGGTCGATATCATGGAGGAGGTGGGAGACATCTGTGATGCGAACCCTACACAACCGTGCCCGGCTCACATTCGTCTGTCCCGAGAGGGCTGGACCAAATTCAAACGCGTGTTGTCTGGTGAACTGGACGGCGACCTCATCCACTTGTGTCACGATGTGTACATCCGACGCGGCCCTTTCTTTGCTCAATTGGCTCGGCTAGATGGGGGTACAGTGCATTTTACCCTTCACCCTGATCTATGGTCTGCATTGGAAGATGCCGTGGTAGATGTGGATTAAGTGCTTATCAAGCGGTCATCAGACTTATACTACAGTCCCGACAGTCCGGCAGCCTATAGTGCATTGTCGGCTCTCTATCGAGCGGCCAAACCCCAGGGGATACAACGTGCCCAAGTCCGAGATTGGTTAAGAAAACAAGACATCTATACCTTACATCGATCTGTCCGTCGCCATTTTCTACGGAACCGGGTCATCGTGGGAGGAATAGATGACCAGTGGCAAGCGGATTTGGTCGATATGAGCGCCTTTGCCAAACACAACGATGGGAATCGGTGTATCTTGACGTGCATCGATATCCTATCGAAGTATGCGTGGGTGGTACCCATCCAGACGAAAACGGGGGCGAATCTCATAGCGGCGTTCAAAGACATCTTCAAGACCGGGCGCAAACCTTTGTATTTGCAAACCGACGAAGGCACGGAATTCCTCAACAGACCGTTCCAAGCCTTTCTCAAGAAACAGAAGGTGTTTTTCTTCCATACGTACAACGAGACCATGGCTTCCGTGGTGGAAAGGTTCAACAGGACATTCCAAGGCCGAATGTATAAATATTTCACCTATAAGAATACAAGGCGGTACATCGATGTTCTCCCGAAACTTGTGAGGGATTACAATCGAGCCTATCATCGGAGTATAGAGAGAGAGTATGAAGCGCAAGTCCGGCGTGTCTTGTAGTCAAGGGCAAGTTCGAGAAAAGTTACTTGCCCAACTGGAGCGATGAGCACTTCCTGATTAAACGGCGCCTACCCCGACAGCGCCGAGTCTATGAACTGGAAGATCTTCAAGGGGAACCGTTGCTAGGGACGTTTTACGAGACGGAATTACAGCCTGTCGTAAAAACACAGCAAGACTACTACACGGTGGAGCAGATTTTGAAAACGGAACGTCGACGTGGCAAACTGTTTCATATCGTCAAATGGCAAGGCTGGCCCAGTTCCTTCAATTCCTGGGTCGCTGCCAACCAGGTGAAACGACTATAAAGCCAGACACCTCTGCCGTCATCCTTCATTCCACGTCCGACCACAGTGCTATGGACAAACAGCAGCTGCCTCTGAATACAGCGTCTCCCAAACCGCGCAAAGCGCAAGTGGGCTTTGTGGTGATAGTGCTAACCCTGCTGAGTGTGTTGTACAGAGGTGTATTTTGAGCGTGGCCTATTGTCGGCGCATTCCGCTTCAATCAATTGAGAACACCAGCCATCAGTTAAACCCAGAGTCTACAGAGAGCGCAATTCGGCCCGTTTGCAAGGCCCCAGTCTTACCACCACACACCCCGTGTACAAGCCACGTCGAGGCTCCACGCAAGCTCCGCAAGTAACAGATCTTACAAAGACCGGGGTTAAGCGACAGTAAGAAAGTACAACGGTACAATGAGACGCTTCAACGGTACATGACGTTCATGGACCAATACAAAACCCTCTCTACCCCAGCGCCACCACCACCACCACCACTACCACGTGACACACCACCGACCTCAGCACCGCTCCAACAGCCGCCATTACCAGGGGTACCACCCACAGCCCCACAGTGGGTGGAAGACGAAGTGCTGAAGAGTGTACCTGCATCGTTCAAGAAACAAGCTGGCCTGGTATTACAACGGATGAAACAGAACCCTAACATGACTTGGAATGATAAAGGCTCCTGGTACAGAATCAGGTGGTCTCCGGCACCCACATGACGGATTTAGTGAATGACCTGATGCGGCAACGCAGATCGCACACGGATCCTCGAGGATGGGAGGTCTTCGCTCAAGGCTTGAAAGACGTGCATGTACCACAGGAATTGGTGGGGAACCCCCACCGCTGGGCCTTTATGCAGCAAAGCCAGCAATCGCCGAGTGGCCCACTACCTTCTTGGGAATCCGAATGGGAACCGGAGTCACCCCCCAAAACACCACCACAACGGGCACCTTATTTTCGCGCCTTTAAAAAACCACCCTTGATCAAGACACCCCACATCTCCAGAGCCGTGACACGTAGCAAGTCACCGCGACGAACACGACGCCGGACACAACCGCCCAAGGCCTGGAACACCTATTAAAACCAACAGCAGCAGCAGGACAGCTCAGTCGCCATGTTTTACCTCACCCTACCCAGTAACAGTTCGCTGGATGTGTTTCCTGACAACACCGTGGCCAAGTACGTGACCCAGTTACCGCAACCGTTGCATTTACCTGGACGATGGGAATGTGGCCTCGTGGATATCCAATACCCTTACTCGTGGTACAACGTGCGAGCCAATGAAGTGTGGTACGACGTGACCTACGAAGGAAAAGACACCCGACTCACCCTCCCCGAAGGCCAATACGATACTCCCAAGGAGTTCATGGGTGGGCTGTCAAGACTGTTGCATTATAAGGCTCTAAGGGAGGTGACGAATAGTTCAAAACCCATCCATGCCTATCTCTTCAAGAATCACGTGGACTTCGATTACAACGCACACAACGACAAGGCAGAGCTTACCGTCACCGCCAACGCGACTGTCGTACTGAGTCCTATCCTACAGCAAATGCTGGGTTTCGATCTACAGACGTTCGCTGGTCCCACCGCCCACCAAGGCGAGATCCCGATGGATATGAAGTCGGGTATGTACGGACACTACGTCTACTCGGACGTGGTGGACAACCACATCGTGGGCGATATCAACACACCTCTGTTACGGGTGGTGCCCATTAAAAATAAGTATGGCGATCAAGTCACCCACAGTTTCACCCACATGCTCTACCTGCCCGTACGACAAACCCACATGAACACGATCACGGTGGATATAAGAGATGACACGGGACGACCGGTGGCATTCGAACGCGGGAAAGTGGTGCTGGCACTTCATTTTCGACAAGCACGTGCTCCTCACTTTGTATAATGAAGGTTACAAGCGTCTAGTCCGTCATTCATAATCCAGCCGTCGTCCATTAGAGAATATCCGCGTCCATAATCCAAAGACCTATTCCATTTCCATATAACAGTATTAGCACCAAATTCAAAAAGACAAAGTATACATAAACATAGGCTTGTTTCCTGCAAGAGAGAAGCGGTCAACAGTTTTCAATGATGCCGGCAAGACATCATGATGTTCCAAAACATCAAATCCGTATCGCTGATCAGTATTCTTAATCCATAATATTCGTTATAGAGTCGTCATCTAAAAATGATGTACCTCAGTCACGCTTTGATTGTGGCTGTTCATATGAGTACCATGAGGATCTTGAAGTACATGGGTTCATACGGCCCCTAGCCCCGGGTTAAGCGGAATTAGACACATGTTACGAAACGTAGCCCCATAGATCTTGCACGCTACGTTCGTATTTTGCTATCAGCATGCGATATGTATCGCCAATTTGAGAAACTTTGAGTGGAGGCGCTTGGTGGAATAGCCCTGTTTTATAAGTTTCTGCAACAATGTTTTGTGACGTTGATTAAAATCGTCACATTTAACACAGGATCTAGCAAATGCTACTAAACGAGATATGTATACGCCATATGCAGGCCCCACTGGAATATTACTGTCCAGAAAGGGATAGTTTACGATGTCGAAATTGTAATCATCTCTTTGTCATAAAGTCGACGAGAGAGAATGCCCGCTTCATTTTTGTAGAGATATAGATCTAAATATGATGTGCCTGTGGGGCTATCTGTAGTTTCCTTCAAATCCAGTGAAGGTGGATATATATCCTTCACTGCGTCATTTATATAGCGATTATCCACAGCGAGAATATCGTCTATATAGCGTTTGGTGAATGACAAGGAACGGGCTTTGAATGGATCGGTTTTTGAAAGCGCCTGCATATAGTCATATTCATAGGAGAACAGATACAGGTCAGCCAACAGGGGTGCACAATTAGTACCCATTGGAATACCTATATGCTGCTGATATATTGTGTTGCCAAATTTCACATAGATATTTTTAATGAGAAATTCAAGCAACTCTATAAACAAAGAAACATCCCATGAATGGACGAGTGCGATGCACGCAGCTATATGGAATATTATGCCCAACAGGCCGGCGGTGGCTTTCCGGTTTTCAGTGGTGCACGCATGCAACGTGGACATGGACTGGGGAACATACTCGGGAGCATCGTCAAAACGTTCCTGCCCTTGGTGACGCGTGGGGTGAAAGCAATCGGCAAACAAGCGGTACGCAGTGGACTGCAAGTGACCGGTGATGTCTTGGGGGTACGGCACCCAAAGAAGCCTTGAAACGGCGGACCAAAGAAGCGGGAGGCGTCTTGGTGGCCAAAGCACAACGTACCGTAGGGAATAAAAGACCTGCACCACCGAGACCACGCACCAGTCGACGACCGACCCAGCGACGACGCACATCGAAGACCCGGGATATCTTTTCTTAAAACATGTCCTTGATCCACGCCGAGTCCTGCCCCTCCACCAACAGTGAATTTGATCTGTGGACCGTACCGCCCACCCAGACCAGTGCCGAACAAGGATTATGGGTGGAGCATCTCCCGATCTCCAGCATCAACGCAACAGGGCCCATCGAGTTCGCCATCAGTAATGCGGATACGACCTATGTGGATTTAGCCCATACACACTTGTATGTGAAAGCCAAGATCACCAATGGAGATGGCACCAGAATCGCCGACCAAGCAACGGTGGGCTCCACGAATCTCTGGCTGCACTCGATGTTTCAACAGGTGGATATATTTCTCAGCGACAAACTCATCAGTGACTCGACCAACACGTACCCCTATCGATCCTACATCGAGACGCTGTTGTCGCATGGACGAGAGGCTAAAAAATCTCAACTGACAGCCGCTTTATTCTACCAGGACAAAGCCGAGCACATGGGCGCCGAGAACGACAATACGGGATATAACAAACGGAAGGCTTTGACCGCGAACGGCGTCTCGGTGGATCTCATGGGTCGACTGCACGCAGACATGTTCATGCAAGACCGGTACCTCTTGAACAAGGTCCCCATCAAAATCCGACTGATACGAGCGCCTCCGACCTTCGCCTTGATGGCCACTGGAGATGCTGCCAATTACAAGATTGTCATCGAAGACGCAGTCCTGTATGTCCGAAAAGTGAAACCGAATCCAGCCGTTCAATTGG
>JAVTVY010039522.1:0-19533 GCA_036873755.1 Hanleya hanleyi | reverse complement strand
ATATCTGGAGTTACGCAGTTACGCTGTCAGAAAAGATGAATTGATTTATCCCTGGACTTGTGCACTTACGCTGACAACAAGGGAAAGCCTCAAATCATGGTATGCTATTTGTGAGGAGCAAAACAGAAAGGGTCTAATAAAGTTACGCAGAACAAAAATAAATGGTCCATGGATGAAGTTACGCAGTTACGCTGTCGGCATGCAAAGAGGTTCACAGCTGAAATTACGCAGTTACGCTGTCAGAAAAAGATGTCTATGGTACACCTAAAATTACGCAGTTACGCTCTCAGTAAAAGAGAGGTCTAGAGCCAATTTACGCCAAGCAAAAGAGAAAGGGTCTGACGAAGTCACGCAGTTACGCTGTGAGTAAAATGAATTGGTCCATCATTGGAGACACGCAGAACTTTACGCTGAGAAAAAGAGAAAGAGTTTGACGAAGTTACGCAGCTATGTTGAGGAAATAAATAATCCATCGACGAATTTACACAGTTACGCTGTCAGAAACAGATGTCTACGGTGCACCTAAAGTTACACAGTTACACTCCCAGGAAAAGAGAGGTCTAGATCCGAAATTACGCAGTTACGCTGAGCAAAACAGAAAGGGTCTGACAAAGTTACGCAGTTACGCTGAGCAAAAAGGAAATGGTCCTTCGATGAGGTTACGCAGTTACGCTGTCATACAGGAGATCTATATCTGGAGTTACGCAGTTACGCTGTCAGAAAAGAGGAATTGATTTATCCCTGGAGTTACGCTGTCAGAAAAAGAGAGGGTTATAGCTGGAATTACGCAGTTACGCTGAGAAAAAGATAAATTAGGATCTGACTTGAAGTCCTGCGTTGTACTGTACATGTATAGTCTCATCATGAGGCCTACTCTATAGTATGCTCTGTGGTGTCATCGACTGAGAGAATGACTTGTGTATTATGAACAACAATATACTATAATTGTATTATTGATCTTAAGTCCACTGCATGGCTGCCATCTCCATGTACTGCATGTACCAGCTCTCCAGTGACTTCTTACATGAGGGAATGATCAAAATTTGTCAACGCAAATGCCCTAGGTATGTAATACACGTGCCAGGGACACCGCAAGTGTGCACATGTCAAAATAGTGTGCCAAAACATGATACAAAGTCAAAACAATTGCTAGAAAATCCTTACCTCAGCTTCAAATCCAAAATAATTTACAAACACAAAACAAAATACATGTAGAACAGCAGTTAAATACAGGAAAAGGTCAAAACAGTGAAACAAAGAATAAACAAAAGAGCAGTACAATAAGAAGAGGGGAAGGAATGGTGCTAGAAACTGCATGAGTGATCAATTCAACCGACACCAATACACCAGAACTTGACATCAAGTGAGAGTACGTTCCCTGCAGGAAAAACGCATGCCCACTGGCAAGAGTTATGAAAGAAAGAAAGAAAAAAAGAAAAAACACTACAAAGGAGGATACAAAGATGGAAATACATGGTCACGTGGAGCAGTCGCCGGAGTACTGTCCAGTGGCAGGTCATGCATTACAATGTCACCGAGTGAAACAAAATTGAGAACAATAGCTATACAAAATATAACGTGTACAAAAGTTATACAAAATCGCGACAAGGGTACCCAGCAAAATCATGGTGAAAGAAATACACGTCAAAATGTCACGCGCTGATACATCAATTGTCATATTCAAGGCTGGCCAAGGAATGGCATTCAAACGGGCAATAATTCTGGTAACGTTCAAGAGGTTGGGAATGGCAATGTTAATTCTTCAGAATAGAGAGTATCAGAGTAGCCACCAAAATAGTCAATTACTCTAATGCTGTCAAGGAGTTTGACTGGAACTTATACACGTCGTGGGGCTATAGTTGTGATTGTGAATCGTCGAACTTTATCTATACACCATGCAAACATGTTGTGACTGGTGATCTTGATGTGATGAGTGATATGGGCCTAAGATTACTCCTGATGAAGGGATCCAAATATAGAGCGCCGAGAAATATAAATCTGAAGGCCGACCAGAAGATACTCCTGTCTGCTTTAGAACAGTCTAAGTGAGAAAAAGTTGAACCTACAGTACTCGCTGATTGGCTGAACCTCACCAAGAGCAAGGTCTTTGAAACAATCCGCCATATTGACAGAACTACCCTTCCCCAAGCAAAACAACTACTGAGAAGCCCCAATTCGCAAGAAGTTCTAGCAAATCTCCAGAGTAAATTCGTCATAGTCCCAGCAGACAATGCTCCAAATAATATAATATTCATATGTAAATATTACTATTACCAGGTGCTGGTTGAAGAATTGAGTGTAAACATATCGTCATCAAATACGTCTACTTACTCTCAAACTGCGTTTACTCTGGAAGATTTGTTTAACAATCACAAAACGTTTCTCAAGGAAAGAGGTATTTGTATTCCAACCAAACATAATGATATACCAAAAGTATACTGGACCCCCAAAATGCATAAATCACCATACAAAGCTGGATTCATAGCTGGTTCTAGAAGCTGCACCACCAAGCTTCTTTCAACCCTGTTGACGAGGGCCCTTCAAGAGGTAAAATCATTTTGGGAAAGGTATTGCGCCACTATTTCTAACAAGGGCTGGATGAGCGCAAAGACCTCCGTCGAGGCAACAGGGTCCGTATGGGAATACATCACTGAATAACATAGGGCCGGATGCCAAGCTCAGTTTTGCATTTGTTGGACGTTAACTTCACCAATGGTAATTCACCTGGGGTTGAGGGTTCCCCACTAGCATGTCCAGCTACATGTGTAGGGATGTGGAAGTCACATTCCCCGCAAATAATTTTTATCTGATTTCACGTGCTTGAAATATTGGGGTATGGAATAGAGTATATTGATGGAAAACCTGGAATACTGCTTGAGACATTAGGCTCCTTCCCACCCCCACCTCCCCCTGAGAGGACGCCCCCACCCAAATCAACACGTTAGCGGCAGAAATGAGACACTGTGTGCCTAGTTTTACCAACATGCTTGTGATTTTGTGCTATAGGCACTACACATCAGCACTTCATATTTTGTATGTGTACAGTATAGCATCCTCACTGACAGAATCCTCTGCAAAACACACCTGATTTTACCGACACTCCGTTCTGATCTGTCTCAGCATCATGTGATGATTCAATGCGCTCGGAATAATTTTGTATACTGGTGTTACAGGTCACCTTCGCTTACCATGAACATGTATCACATTCATATTGAATGATGATGGCTGATGAGAATATTGCCCATATGGAACAAATGGCTGGATTTCGGCGAATAAAAAGTTAATGTTAATCATAAGCAACATACAATTAATAATACTATCAAATAATTATGTTTATTCCTTGTCGACATCAATATAATACAGACAATATTATGACTGAATCATGGTAACATATATTCAAGGGTATATATGTCTACACTAAACTGAAGGAGACCCATGATGCATATTATATTATGTTGTAAAACTTCACTTGCTAATCTCGATTATGTTGCTTATTGTGAAAATAAATGAAGTTATGAAAATAAATTTAGTATGATTGCCCATTGCCCTCAAATTAAAAATATCTTCAGCAGCTAAAGTTAAGCCAATCATAACAATATATAACACCATGGTATTGTTGTAATATCACCCAGGTATTGATCTTTGGTTAAGAATGTAATGAAATACATATATACCTGTTCTTTGTGTTATTCTGTATGCAGTTCATTCTGTATGTATTTTATACATGCACATATACCAGAAGTGGAATTGAAATTTGAATAAAATAATCAAAATATGTTCGGCTTTTTACATCTACTCAGGAAATGAAGTCTTTGTTTCTAGAAGCTAAATCATTTTAGACACTCAAGTCCTTACCTGATCAAGGGAGATAATTTTGTAAAAAAACCCAAAAAAAACAAGTATATATCCACACTGGTGCAGAACAGAAAGTGTTATGACCTTTGATGTTATTTGTGGAGCATGCTGCAGGACTTCAACTTCCATGAATCTGATATTATCCACACAATCCCATTCTACATGATATTTTTGCCATAGCACAGATAAAATAGGTCCCTTCATTTATCTGTTGTAGATCCAGGAGGTATTGTGAGCTGCAGGTTTTGTAAAAGTTAGATCCAATTATTCTGAGTGAAGGAATGAAGTCTGGCATGGTTGTTTTAAGTCAGAACTTGGTATCCTTGGAAATGTCTGACCGATTGACACATGTATCACCCTGCAAGTGGTCATTACATGCGTAATGTTTATTTCGTGAGGAATCAGCTGATATCCAATGGGGGAGGGGGACGGTGTGGTTTGCACAATACTATGCGGCCAATCACTGGCTCTGATTTTCACCAACTCTGTCATACCACACCTTTCTGACACAGCTAAACCAATCGATAGTCTGTATTGGTACTTCCAAGTTCATCCAGTACATCCATTGTGTAACTGTCCTGTTGCGTCTTATATCAGAAGTGCTAAATCCATGACCTGCATGTTGAAATCAATTGTATACATTTAATACCATAACTCAGTTTACTGAAAATGTTTATGGCCTTCATTATATTTCATTCTTTCATCATACACAACAAGGTGTAATCCATTATACCGATTCTCACAGCATACGTGTACTCAATAGTATTGGGACCTGAATGGCATCCTTACTCAAGGTAATTTGAGAATAGATTCAAGAATAATTTTTAATTCAGTGTATTCAAATGTTAATTGACATGTATGCTGCTGGGAGATGAACCTTTGAAATGGGAATTGCAGGCCTGCAAGTGGCTCACAGTGAAAATATAGGAGGAAATTTGCAAAAATATAGGAGAAATATAGGAATTTTCAGAATAAAATATAGGAAAATATAGGAAATAAAGGAGTGTAAGACAGGTCTGTACTGCTTTGTGTGTCCAAACTTGGTAGTTTTCTGGTGTTTAATCAAATGACTTTCACGTCCTAGTGGTGGTCTTTCAGGCGACCTGTTCTCTTGTTTGATTCAGCATAGAGAGATTGAAATGTTTTGATATTTTTTTTTCTGAAAAAAGGTTTCTGGAAAAAATGTTCTGAAATGTATTTCCTCATGACAGAGCATTGATGAAAGTTTTCATGAGAAAAAGTCAAAATATAAGAAATATAGGAGGTTTTGAGTAAAATATAGGAAAATATAGGAATGACTCAAAAATATAGGGAAATATAGGAGGCACTTGAAGGCCTGGAATTGGGACAGAGACACATGTGGTTTGACAAACAATAAACTATGATTTGATCCTTCATTACAATAATGCTGGTAATATTTTATAAATGCACAAGAAGTTCATGCCAAAAGGCAAAATAAATAACCCCCCCCCCCTCCCCCAAAGGAACAACGAGGGCAACGATTTGGTGTAAGACTCACAAAATATAATTGACAAAGGATCTGCTGGAAGTTGTATTGTCAGTCTTTTGTCCAGGATATTACCTTTTTAATGGGAGGTCTTACAGCCTTGCCGATATCAGTGGCGTGGATAGCCTCACAGTAGCCCTTGTTGACGTGACCAGGGGATGCTCACGCCATTGGGTCGGAGAAACCAAGCTATAGCGCACGACAAACAACAAAATTCAACTCATGAAATACATGGATAAATACCTACGTTATTTCATCAACTTATCCATAAACACACACAATCTGCTCACGAAAGCACAGAGGGTAGAAAAAAACCCAAGTGACTCGGGATAAGCATAATAGAAGGCCCATACTGAAAAATGTAATTCACACGATTTTTCATCTCCCTAAGCGACTGGGTCGACTGAGCGAATTCAGTTTTTCCGACTCTTGTAATCCTGAATTTAGGTGATCCTGAAATCACCTCACGTGAGAGAATCAGGGTCACGCGAGAGTGTTCGAAAATGGCGGTGGATTTCGTGTTTGGAAGATCGCCCGCGATGATATTTTTTTCTTTTGCCGTTTATGGAAATGAAAGGAGCTGGACAGAGAAAATAAATGGCCAGGAAAGTAGGCAAATACGTATTCTATCCAAACGAGTACAAAGCGGTAAGCATTATCCATTGTTATGAACGCAAATCCACCCGCTGTTACCCAGGTCGAGAGGCGAACATTTTGCGATAGGAAATTTCGGTTCAACGGCTGAACCCTACATAATCAATATCACAAAATTAAATGTCAGTAGGGTTCAGCTTGTTGAACTTACAAGCGTCTAGTCCGTCATTCATAATCCAGCCGTCGTCCATTGGAGAATATCCGCGTCCATAATCCAAAGACCTATTCCATTTTCCATATAACAGTATTAGCACCAAATTCAAAAAGACAAGCATAGTATACATAAACATAGGCTTGTTTCCTGCAAGAGAGAAGCGGTCAACAGTTTTCAATGATGCCGGCAAGACATCATGATGTTCCAAAAATATCAAATCCGTATCGCTGATAAGTATTCTTAATCCATAATATTCGTTGTAAAGTCGTCATCTAAAGAATGATGTATCTCAGTCACGCTTTGATTGTGACTGTTCATATGAGTACCATGAGGTTCTTGAAGTACATGGGTTCATACGGCCCCTAGCCCCGGGTTAAGCGGAATTAGACACAAGTTACGAAACGTATCGCCATAGATCTTGCACGCTACGTTCGTATTTTTCTATCAGCATGCGATATGTATCGCCAAATTTGAGAAACTTTGAGTGTAGGCGCTTGGTGGAATAGCCCTGTTTTTTAAGTTTCTGCACCAATGTTTTGTGACGTTGATTACAATCGTCACATTTAACACAGGATCTAGCAAATGCTACTAAGCGAGATATGTATATGCCATATGCAGGTCCCACTGGAATATTACTGTCCAGAAAGGGATAGTTTACGATGTCGAATTTGTAATCACCTCTTTTGTCATAAAGTCGACGAGAGAGAATGCCCGCTTCATTTTTATAGAGATATAGATCTAAATATGATGTGCCTGTAGGGCTATCTGTAGTTTCCTTCAAATCCAGTGAAGGTGGATATATATCCTTCACAGCGTCATTTATATAGCGATTATCCACAGCGAGAAGATCGTCTATATAGCGTTTGGTAAATGAGAAGGAACGGGCTTTGAATGGATCGGTTTTTGAAAGCGCCTGCATATAGTCATATTCATAAGAGAACAGATACAGGTCAGCCAACAAGGGTGCACAATTAGTACCCATTGGAATACCTATATGCTGCTGATATATAGTGTTGCCAAATTTCACATAGATATTTTTAATGAGAAATTCAAGCAACTCTATAAACAAAGAAACATCCCATGAATGATATCTCTTGTATGTAGTAGAGCTAAAGAATGCTTTATGGCTTCCGACATTAATATATCTACGATCAGTTTTCTTGAACACAGATACTATTAATGAACTTAGACGGTCAATAAGGTCCTGATGAGGGATTGTAGTATAGAGTCGAGAAATCCCATGTGGATACATGTCTGTACGGTATGTGACCTTTAGCATCAAGTTCTTCCGTAAGACATTTTGAGTTTTTCAATATCCACATACATTCAACGCCAGAGTTCTTAGAAATAATGGCGCAATACCTTTCCCAAAATGCTTTTACCTCCTGAAGGGCCCTCGTCAATAGGGTTGAAAGAAGCTTGGTGGTGCAGCTTCTAGAACCAGCTATGAATCTAGCTTTGTATGGTGATTTATGCATTTTGGGTGTCCAGTATAGCTTTGGTATGTTGTTATGATTGGTTGGAAGACAAATACCTCTTTCCCTGAGAAACTTTTTGTGATTGTTAAATAAATCTTCCAGAGTAAATGCAGTTTGAGACTACTATACAGGTAGCAGTCCTTGTATATCGGAGGACAAATATTGCGAGATGTATATATGGGGTGGCACTGGATGCCATATTGGGTCTAAGTATATCTATAGAGACCCCCCCCAACCCTCTCCCCAACCCACCAAGGACTGCTGCCTGTGCTCGGCACATATCAAAACGTCCTTCCTGCTCGCTTCACGCCATCTTTCTTTCCTTTTCTTTGCGCGCACGAGGATTACCCAAAATGCAAACCGCGCACGTGTTCGGAAAGAAATTCGTCCACTGGCAAACAACATGTCGGCTGTTAGGAGGGCCATCGATTCTGTTGTGTCCGACTTAAATTTGAATTATTCACTCAAAACGGAACAAAGGAATAGTTTGAAGTACGTGTGCAGGGGTTTATAGAAGTCATTTTCATACCTACCCGCAGCAAAATATTGAGTTTTTTAAATGTGAAAATTGAATTTATTTAAATTTTAGCGACCCTTCTTCGAAATCAAAATGAATATTTTTAGATTTTAGCATCCCTATGCTATTTCTGCTTAAATACCTACACAGATGTTTGGTAAGCTATTTAGCTGGGGATTGTTTTTAATGATCCATAGATTAATTTTAAGTTTAGTTTTAAAATTGTTTAAATTGTTTAAATTGTTTTGCTTTTATTATTATAGATTATGAAAATCAACTTTTTAAATGAATACATAAGAAAAAAATGTAAATAGAAAAAAAAGAATATATAGAGTGAATCTTTCTAATAAGTGTATTTCCTTCTGTTTTGGGATATTAACAGAACACTACAATCAGTCACTGAAACGCGCACCTATTAGCATGATGCTATCTTCCTAATGTAACGTGTCAGCTGTTACACTGATTAAGTCATGAGATTTGACCAATTTCTTAAAGAAAGTTCGTCTGACAATTTAATGATATATTAAGTGACATTGGGAAAATGTCTAGAGAAACATTTTCTTTTCTACCCAAACGCATTATCACGAATAAACTACGTAACAACTTTGAAAAAACAAGCATTTGTTGTTGTTGTTGTTGTTGTTGTTGTTGTTACGAAAATAAGCTTGAGAAATCACTAAATCGGGCGACCATATAAAGTGCGTTATCACGTAGCTGATTACAAGCTAACTAGACAACTTTTCTAAGTTCTTGCCCTCGATTGTTAATCATTTGATCGGAACATCGTTGGGAAAATATAACCGCTATAAAATTGTACCGACATACCGTTTGTACACTGTGGAAAGTTCCTATAGACGGGGTGTATGAATCCATGGTGTGTGCTAAGAAACAACAGAATTGATGTCCCTCCTAACAGCCGACATGTTGTTTGCCAGTGGACGAATTTCTTTCCGAACACGTGCGCGGTTTGCATTTTAGGTAATCCTCGTGCGCACAAAGGGAAGTGGAACCCGACTACAGAAGCAAGGTCCAGTGAAATGCATTGCAATGGGGAACCCCATTATTTCAATTGTGTCCAACAAAGTACTTCAAAATTTCGTCGGGAACCATGACAATCCCTATTGGAGATCCTATGAGTCGTGGGTTCCCCATATGACAATTATTTGGCGGGAGATTTCACGTTGCGCTCCTAGACCTCCGTCTGATCGACGGAGGTAAACACTCTGGCGTTGAATGTATGTGGATATTGAAAAACTCAAAATGTCTTACGGAAGAACTTGATTCTAAAGGTCACATACCGTATAGACATGTATCCACATGGGATTTCTCGACTCTCTATACTACAATCCCTCATCAGGACCTTATTGGACGTCTAAGTTCATTAATAGTATCTGTGTTCAAGAAAACTGATCGTAGATATATTAATGTCGGATGCCGTAAAGCATTCTTTAGCTCTACTACATACAAGAGATATCATTCATGGGATGTTTCTTTGTTTATAGAGTTGCTTGAATTTCTCATTAATAATATCTATGTGAAATTTGGTAACACAATATATCAGCAGCATATAGGTATTCTAATAGGTACGACCGCACTGCGGTGGTCTAATGGTTAGAGCGTCGGCCTCGTAAGCGGTAGGTACTGGGTTCGATCCCAGGCCGGGTCATATCTAAGACTTGAAAAATGGAACTTGTTGCTTCCTCGCTTACGCTCAGCATTAAGAGGATAGAACAAGGACTGGTTCGCTCGGTGTCAGTATAATGTGACTGAGTGGGGTGTCATGTCTGCCTACGGCATGATATTTCAGTGGGACAGCACTATAAAATGGCAGCATTAGATCTGCTCTGTCACAAGTAGGTACCTCCGCCCCTCCCCCTCCCCTCCCTTCCCTTCCCCGTCGTGATATAGCTGAAAAAATGTTGAAATGTTAGATCCGTCATCCATAATTCAGCCGTCGTCCATTAGAGAATATCCGCGTCCATAATCCAAAGACCTATTCCATATTCCATATAACAGTATTAGCACCAAATTCAAAAATACAATCATAGTATACATAAACATAGGCTTGTTTCCTGCAAGAGAGAAGCGGTCAACAGTTTTCAATGATGCCGGCGAGACATCATGATGTTCCAAAAATATCAAATTCGTATCGCTGATCAGTATTCTTAATCCATAATATTCGTTGTAAAGTCGTCATCTAAAGAATGATGCATCTCAGTCACGCTTTGATTGTGACTGCTCATATGAGTACCATGAGGATCTTGAAGTACATGGGTTCATACGGCCCCTAGCCCCGGGTTAAGCGGAATTAGACACACGTTACGAAACGTGACGCCATAGATCTTGCACGCTACGCTCGTATTTTGCTATCAACATGCGATATGTTTCGCCAAATTTGAGAAACTTTGAGTGGAGGCGCTTGGTGGTGTAGCCCTGTTTTATAAGTTTCTGCAACAATGTTTTGTGACGTTCATTAAAATCGTCACATTTAACACAGGATCTAGCAAATGCTACTAATGCTACTAACCGATCCATTCAAAGCCCGTTCCTTCTCATTCACCAAACGCTATATAGACGATCTTCTAGCTGTGGATAATCGCTATATAAATGACGCAGTGAAGGATTTGTATCCACCTTCACTGGATTCGAAGGAAACTACAGATAACCCTACAGGCACATCATATTTAGACATCTCTATAAAAATGAAGCGGGCCTTCTCTCTCGTCGATTGTATGACAAAAGAGATGATTACAATTTCGACATCGTAAACTATCCCTTTCTGGACAGTAATGTTCCAATGGGACCTGCATATGGCGTATACATATCACGCCTAGTAGCATTTGCTAGATCCTGTGTTAAATGTGACGATTTTAATCAACGTCACACAACATTGTTGCAGAAACTTATAAAACAGGGCTACACCACAAAGCGCCTCCACTCAAAGTTTTTCAAATTTGGCGATACATTATCGCATGCTGATAGCAAAATACGATCGTAGCGTGCAAGATCTATGGCGTTACGTTTCGTAACTTGTGTATAATTCCGCTTAACCCGGGGCTAGGGGCCGTATGAACCCATGTACTTCAAGATCCTCATTGTACTCATATGAACAGTCACAATCAAAGCGTGTCCCGACGCCGACCATGTGGTTCATTCTCAATCATCCCAACCACAGTCACAAACTACAATCACAAAGATTTGTACAGGGAGCAAGCCTCAGAGACGAAACGTTCACCAGCAGTATATCACCATATACAGATAACAATTAAACATCGTATTTGGACCTATACTCTTACAGGGTTTTCTCTCCCATCGACTTTCGAGAAGACGTCAATGGAAGAAATTCCGCGTCCATAATCCAAAAACCTATTCCATATAACAGCATTAGTACCAAATTTAAAAACAACAATCATAGTGTACATAAACATAGGCTAGCTTTCTGCAAGTAAGAAGCGGTCAAGTTTTCAATGATGTTGGCAAGACATCATGATGTTTCAAAAATATCAAATCAGTATCGCTGATCGGTGTTCTTAATCCATGATTTTAGATTTAAAGTCCCTATCTGGAGAATGGTTTAACTCAGCCACGCTTTGATTATGACTGTTCATATGAACACCATGAGGTTCTTGAAGTACATGAGTTCATACGGCCCCTAGCCCCGGGTTAAGCGGAATGACAAAAGTTACAAAACGTAGCGCCATAAATCTTCACGCTGCGTTCGTATTTTGCTATGAGCATGCGATATGTATCCCCAGATTTGATTATCTTTGAATGGAGGAGCTTGGTGGTATAGCAGATTTTTTTCATTTTCTAAAATAATTCTGTGTGACGTTGATTAGAATCGTCAAATTTACACAGGGCCAAGCAAATGCTACCATGCGTGATATTTATATCCCATAGACAGGACCCACTGGAATATTACTCAAAAATGGATAATTTATGATGTTGAAATTGTAATCATCTCGCTTGTCGTCAAGTATCGATATCTATGCTCAAATCAGGAAAGCAATGAACCTGCGGTTTGTCACTCACCAACCTCTCCGCCTACATCTCTGTACTGTTTGGAAGGTCCCATTTTCAAATCGAGAATTGGTCAATCGAAACAACAGCTTCGCTAGTAGATTGTTTCATTCAGCTCCAGAAACCACGTCTAATATCCATCGGAATTGTGCTGGTGCATTCGACTGTGGTCAGGGGGTATTGGACCCCTGTTCTGAGGATGCACTATGATTACAAAGACTTGACATTTCCCTTGTACAAAGCAGTGTGTTTTTTACCTGTTTTGCCTCAAAATGCTCCGAATATCTGGCAATAAGAATTGCGACTTTGTGCATATACATAAAACTTGTCACACAGATTTACTACATCTAACATACACTTAACTTTTCATTTCTTTCTAACAGATCAAAACCAGACCCTCGACAAATATTGGAGTACTAATAGCTGACTCACCTCGGCAATATTGGACCCTGCAACCCATCATGCATGCCTGTGAGATCACCATAACACGCTCGTGAAGTCGCTATGTCGTGCTGTAGTGGCCTTGGGTGTACGTATTTTATTGTAATTTTGATGATCACCGCTGCAGCGGTTCTCATCTATAATGGCTTTCACTTTGTCAAGCCATATTGCTATACTTTGGACTTCCAATATGGTCTCTGCACGGCAATTAATGTGACAGATCACGGCCCACGTGAATGTGACTGTGGAGGAGATGAAGATAATGAGTGCACCTCATGGTACCCCTGCAAGGAGATCAAGCTCACTTACGTCCGCGAGGGTGCATCAACCAGGCACCACACCAGTCTTTTTGAAGGATATAAGCCCCTCAAGAGTGGGAGATATATGCGAAACATCTCTTTGTGTGTGATGGAAAAAAGGCTGGTATTTGTTTCAATCCAAAACCTAAAAAAACATATTTTTTTAGAAGAATACACACTGAAATATCAGCCTGGAAATAAATCACGATGGTCAGTGGCATCACAATGAATTTATGTTCATTAAAATTTGCTCCCTGGCATATTTTGGTATTTTTGAGGCGTTTATAGGGAAGATTTTCTCTTGTCACAAAAATGTGTTTGATCAAACCAAAATTAGATGTTCGCACAAGATATTAGAAAGATCATTTGGGAGTATCAACTTTGATTTTGGTTTTGAGATGTCATATTTTTTGTGACACGAGAATATGTTTCTTGCAAATTCTTCAAAGTAGTATAGAAAAACCCGATAGACTCATATTTTGCCGGGGGATGTAACTCTTGCATCCGACAGGTGGCGTTGTAGTGGCGGTTATGGATTGCATCAGCATTGGCTGTGTGCCAAGTTTTGACCACTATAGGTCCGTTAACCTTTGACCTTGTATTCCTCCGCGGTGATGCGGTCATGTCTGGCGGTGATGCGGTCACGGGAGAAAGCTTCCGCGGAGAAAAAGTAGTCCCCAGATTTGAAATACGCTGCATGGTCCGATTGGGTCGTATGAGGTATCAATGTGAAGCATTCGTGAAGGGGCATCTGATGGGCTGGGTGCGGGGTTGAAATAGCGTCATTCTGCGCATGCGCGGTGGACCAAGGGTATGGAAATAGACGTTTTGGGGTCTAGGGGAGCCACTAATGGTCCAATTGGGTCATATGAGGTATCAATGTGAAGCATTCGTAAAGGGGCATCCGACGGGTGGGTGTGGGGTTGGAATAGCGTCATTCTGCGCATGCGCGGTGGACCAAGGGTATGGAAATAGACGTTTTGGGGTCTAGGGGAGCCACTAATGGTCCAATTGGAGTCATATGAGGTATCAATGTGAAGCCTATGTGAGGGGGCATCCGACGGGTGGGTGTGGGGTTGGAATATCGGCATTCTGCGCATGCGCAGTAGACCAAGGGTATGGAAATAGACGTTTGGGATCTAGGGGAGCCACTATTGGTCCGATTGGGTCGAGTGAGGTATCAATGTGAAACCTATGTGAGGGGGCATCCGATGGGCTGGGTGTGGAGGTGAAATATCGGCATTGTGCGCATGCGCAGTAGACCAAGGGTATGGAAATAGACGTTTTCGGGTCTTCGTGGGCCACTAGTGGTCCTATGGAGTCGTATGAGGTATCAATGTGAAGCCTATGTGAGGGGACATCCGCCTGGATTAGTGTCTCGGCCGTTGTCAACATTCTGCGCATGCGCAGACAGGGACTTGTGGGAAAAGGGTATGGAAATAGACGTTTTGGGATCTGGGTGGGCCACTAATGGTCTGATCGAGTCGTATGAGGTATCAATGTGAAGGATACGTGAGGGGGCATTCGCCTGGACTAGTGTGTCGTTCGTGTTCAACATTCTGTGCATGCGCGAACAGGGAATTGTGGGAAAAGGGTATGGAAGTAGACGTTTTGGGATCGAGGGGAGTCCCTAGTGGGCCGATGGGGTCGAGTTAGGTATCAATGTAAAGCCTAGGTGAGGGGGCATCCGCCTGGACTAGTATGTCGACCGTTGTCGACATTCTGCGCATGCGCAGACAGGGAATTGTGGGAAAAGTGCATTGGAAGGAACGTTTTGGGGTCTAGGTGGGCCACTAATGGTCTGATTGAGTCGAGTGAGGTATCAATGTGATGCATACGTGAGGGCGCATCCCCTGGGTGGATGGGTGTTAGGAATATCGTCATTCTGCACATGCGCAGGCAGGCCGTAGTATGGAAATAGACATTTTGAGGCCGATATGGACCACTATTGGTCCGAATGAGTCTAGGGAAGTGTTATTTTGTAGCTCTCGGGGTGTAGACCACGACTTGAAGGGATGTCCACGTCACTGGTGACGTCATTAGTGAGAGTAGTAGCGAAAGCGGGAGTTTCGGAGGTGCGATGGAGTGCATTTGGAGTAGATAACGGCCTAATGAGTGAGTGAGTGAGTGAGTGAGTGAGTGAGTGAAGCGATCACAACGCCGGTGAGGCGTCCCCAACGCCCGTCTTAACGCATGGACGCATTAACGACGGTGCGTGAGTGAGTGAGTGAGTGGGATCCGACTGGACTAATGGTTCCTCCGTATAGCATAACGCCTTGACGCCATGATACAGATATATGAGAGAACAACTACAACAACAAGGATGAGAGAACAACAACAACAACAACAACAAGTTTTTTCATATAGTTTATTTTCCCCTCCATCATAACATACCCACGCTGGGGGAGCCGCGTTGGGTAGGTTTACAATTCAAGAAATCTCTTGTCCAATCAGAGGCCACCATTTGGTCCTGTCATATTCGTTCTTGCCCGTTAGATGTATTCTCGGCTGTCCAATCAGAAGGCGCCGTTTCAGAAAGTTCCATCTTTGCTCGGTGTGACCTAATATGATTCTTACTCATTCATTCATCCGTCTGTACATCTGTTACAAGTAACTCTTTCGAGATAATCGCGGCCGTATTTTTCCATACAAGGAAAAAACGGCCTTTGGTGGCAAGCTCTCACTTCTGCTGACGTAAAGCCCGTCGTAGTCTGGGTGCCAAAGTATTATGGGCTAACATTGCGGCTTCCTCTTTCGAATACCCTTTGCGGTGAAACTTGTTTCCTGTGGCCTCCAACATCTCCCCCAGCTTGGCGTCCATTCTTTCTGTGAACAAATCCTTCCATAGCCTCGAGTTCACATTATGTTCATTCCCTTGTACGGGTTTGGGTTGGTCCTTCACGGTTGGGTAGTATTCGGGGACTAATGGTATGAAGGGGACACGCTGTACGGGAGCGGGTTGCTGCTGCTGCTCTGCCAGATGTGGACTCGATGGATAATGTAGGGGCTGTGGTGATGCCTCACCGGGTAACAGGTGGGTCGTCAGCCGACGATCTTCCGGGGTATGGGCTTTTAAATCTACGAACAGGTAGCCGTACGGACGTCTTGTCGCTCCCTGAAACGCCTGCATGAAATGGTCGATGTTCTGCGGATAAATTCGACTACCAAACACACGGATTTGTGCTCTGTCGATGGGGTTGGAGAACAACACAAAGTATTGGCAGTTCAAGGCAATATCTCTGGACGCCTTCCCTTGAGGAAAGAGATTCTGAGTCAAATAGATGACGGACAGATTGCGATGATGGGACCCTTTGGTGAATAAGTCGGCGATTTTCGAATTGTCCTTGGCCATACTCATCAGATCATCGCGCACTACCACGTTGGTCTGCTCGGAATCGAAGTAATAGGGCTCGCCTATGTCGTGAGGAATTCCTGGGACAAAGCTCACATTCTGTAACCTTGTAGTTTCGTTGGCGGGCTGCCATTAGCTATAACACCAAACAACACGGGTCGGAGCTGGGGATGCCACACCTTCCTCTAAAAACTACATCACCCAGGACGTCTTTCCACACCCCGTGGGGCCGCTCACCGTCATCGTATAGGGATGTTCTACGCCACTTGGTGGACCTATAGCGGGACTTGGTGGTGTCTCTTGTCTATGCATCAGACGCATATGTCTGAGCATATTGTCGCGACGAGAGAGTGTCTTTTGACAGAACGGACATGTACCCGATCGAAGGATGGATACAGACTGAGGCTAACGGTGTACAACCGACCTTATATGACCACTCACTCACCGTCGTTAATGCGTCCATGCGTTGAGACGAGCGTTGGGGACGCCTCACAGGCATTGTGCACGCCTCACTCACTCACCCACTCACTCACCGTCGTCAATGCGTCCATGCATTAAGACGGGCGTTGTGCACGCCTCACTCACTCACTCACTCACTCACTCACACACAGGTAACGCTACCAGGTAGTTGGATGGCAAAATAGGCCGTTATCTACTCCAAATGCACGTCATCGCACCTCCGAAACTTCCGCTTTCGCTACTACTCTCACTGATGACGTCACCAGTGACGTCACAGGTGACGTGGACATCCCTTCAAGTCGTGGTCCACACCCCAAGAGCTACAAAATAACACTTCCCGAGACTCATTCGGACCAGCAGTGGTGCATATCGGCCTCAAAACGTCTATTTCCATACATTTTGTCTATTGCGCATGCGCATAATTACGTCAGTCTCACGCCATACTAGTCCAGGCGGATGCTCCCTCACGTATCCTTTACAACGATACCTCACTCGACCCCATCGGACGATTAGGGGCCCACCTCGAGCGCAAAATGTCTATTTTCATACCCTTTTCCCACAATTCCCTGTCTGCGCATGCGCAGAATGGTGATAACGCTCGAGCCACTAGTCCAGTCAGATGCCCCCACATGTGTGCTTCACATGGATACCTCACTCGACCCAATCGACCCATTACGGTCTTACCTAGATCCCAAAACGTCTATTTGCATACCTATTTCCCACAATTCCCTGTCTGCGCATGCGCAGAATGGTGACAACGCCCGAGCCACTAGTCCAGTCAGATGCCCTCTCACATAGGCTTCACATTGATACCTCATATGACTCCATCGGCCCATTAGGGGCTCCCCTAGATCCCAAAACGTCTGTTTCCATACCCTTTTCCCACAATTCCCTGTCTGCGCATGCGCAGAATGGTGACAACGGCCGACGCACTAGTCCAGGCGGATGCCCCCTCATGTGTGCTTCACATTGATACCTCACTCGACTCCATAGGACCACTAGTGGCCCACAAAGACCCGAAAACGTCTATTTCCATACCCTTGGTCTACTGCGCATGCGCAGAATGCCGATATTTCAAGTCCACACCCAGCCACTCGGATGCCCCCTCACATAGGTTTCACATTAATACCTCACTCGACCCAATCGGACCAATAGTGGCTCCCCTAGATCCCAAAACGTCTATTTCCATACCCTTGGTCTACTGCGCATGCGCAGAATGCCGATATTCCAGCCCCACACCCACCCGTCGGATGCCCCTTCACGAATGCTTCACATGGATACCTCATATGACCCAGTTGGGCCATTAGTGGCTCCCCTAGACCCCAAAACGTCTATTTCCATACCCATGGTCCACCGCGCATGCGCAGAATGACGCTATTTCAACCCCGCACCCAGCCCATTGGATGCCCCTTCACGAATGCTTCACATTGATACCTCATACGACCCAATCGGACCATGCAGCGTATTTGAAGTATGGGGACTACTTTTTCCCCGCGGAAGCTTTCTCCCGTGACCGCATCACCGCCAGACATGACCGCATCACCGCGGAGGAATACAAGGTCAAAGGTTAACGGACCTATAGTGGTCAAAACTTGGCACACAGCCAATGCTGATGCAATCCATAACTACAACGCCCCCTGTCGGATGCAAGAGTTACCTCCCCCGGCAAAATATGAGTCTATATCACGGGACTATACTACTCCTCAAAATGCCAAGATCATATTTTGATCAATCATAAATTCATTTTTAGTCTGCTGGTCATCGTAGTCTTTCGAGGCTGATACTCCAGTATATTTAATTCAAGAAAAATATGGTTTTGCAGGTTTTGGATTGAACAAAAAAGTCCGATTTATTACCGTGACAAAGGAGTTACTCCTACGTAAGAATCACATAGAAGCAAATATCGTTCTAAGTAGTTGAACTAGTCAGAGAATTTTACATCTGCCAACTTCACGAGATTCAGTATTACCAACAGTCCATATGAAAACATCTTCATATATCAAAATGATAATTTGTTCCAGAAATTAAGCCAATAAAAACCAGGCATAGTGGCAATCTCGATGTTCGAATGGTAGAAATCGGCCTTGATCTCGTTAAGCAATGCCGTCAAGAGCTGACCGTATATTTGCAATGTCATATGTTCAGTCATGGAACAATACAATACTTCATTCCTAGGACTGATGTAATCACGCACGACGTCACAGAGCCAGCGCTAGTCGCAGTCGCATGCCGTGGCAGTATATGGGGTGGATAGTTTATGTGGATTTTTTTTACTGCTTGTCGTGCAGCTTCCAATAACACCCTCTTTGTACTTTGGAGAAGTGACAAATCAAACACTGGTTATACAGGGTCAGATGACCGCAGCGTTGTGCAACGTTAGTAGTATAGTAAACGTGATCGGATATAGCGTTCACCCGGATGTAATGACGTCACGGGTAGGATTTGAGATACAACACGTAAATTGAAGAACTAGCGCTTCACTGCGCATGCGCAGAACTTTGGTTTGAGGTTATAAGTGTGTGTGTGTGCGCATGCGTGATGGGGAGTGTGGTATGTGTGAGTGGAGGTGGTACAAAATGGCGGATACTTACCTCCCACTCCACAACCACACAGGCCGCCATCTTGTACCACCTCCACACCGGTGTCAGTCAGTGCACTGGTTTGGATACAAAATGGCGGATACTCACATGCCGCCATCTTGTACCCACCTCCACACCGGTGTCAGTCAGTGCACTGGTTTGGATACAAAATGGCGGATACTCACATGCCGCCATCTTGTACCCACCGCCACACCGGT